>OZ038508.1:80425450-80445450 GCA_964036315.1 Acanthosepion esculentum | reverse complement strand
ATATATATATATATATATATATATATATATATATATATATATATATATATATATATATATATTCCTGTATGTTTGTTTTTATATAAACACAAGCGTGTTGGCACGGACATGTGTTTGTATTAGTGCGTTTGCGTTGTATGTGAACTCATGATCAAAATATAGACAAATATCTTTGATGACCGAAGATAGGATGATTTCATTTAAAAAATGAATTTAATACATGTTTACAATCACATTCTTAAGTCTATTCAACATTTCAGTTCGTATATTTTTCTACCGATAAATAAGCTCGCACAATACTTACTTGTCCGTCCGAATCATTTATAACGGAGATCACAATAAACCCCCGCCCCGTGATTATTGGAAATCGATATTAAACCCTTCAATCGATCAGCGCATAAAGAGAAAGAAAACTTTTCACGCACTCACCTGTTGCAGTGTTTCCTTAATTCTCACGTTGCGCTGCTTCTGTAAGATTCTCAATAACAAATTCTAAATCATTATCGGTTTTTCAATTCCTTTTCTAAAAAGAAAAATATATTCATCGGATATAAATCTTTTGCGTTATTTTCTAAGTTCCTTTTTTCGAGAAAAAATTGTATTTTTACTAATATTATTTTTAATTTTTTATTTGTACGCGTGTATATCTTGACGAGGATAATGTACTAGATGGTATTATATACGCTGTACGATAGAGATCCCACCTCTTGTTTTCTCTGGTGCGTATGTATATATATATATGTGTGTGTGTGTAAATATATATATATATATATATATATTTATTTTTATTTTTCCCCACTGTCAATTTAATTCGTGTTTTGTAGTTCAGATCCGAAACGTCATGAAGGCGACAGGCTGATCTAAAAAGAACAAAACGTTAACAATTCCGATATGAAAACTGACAATAGTAGCGGTAGTGGAGAGTTCTTGTGTCTGTGTCAGTACGCGCACAGCCAAGTTGCCTGGCTGATTGGCGACTCTTTCACTTGCTCGTTCTATCAGCCGCTGGATAGAGCGGGGAACAAGCTGCAGTATAAACACATGTGTATTCACAGACAGGCGCGCGGACATGCAGATATGGATCTAAGGATCTTTCTTTTCTCTCTTTCAAACACACACACAGACTGTCTCTCTATACTTCTATCGAACGTTCACTCTCTTTTCCACAATTCCTATATTTACGCGCTCTCTTAATTTAATTGTATTTTTCTTTTAATTAGTCCTTCTTTTTTCCCCTCTTTGAATTCACTTCTCTCTTTACTATCATCTTTCTTATCTTCTTTTTTCTTTGTATAATTCGTTCTCGCTTTCTTTTCTTATTTTCTCTTTTTGATCAATTCTTCTTTTTCCCTCTTCGAATTCACTTCTCTCTTTACTATCATCTTTCTTATCTTTTTTTTCTTTTTTTTCTTTCTATCATTCGTTCTCGCTTTCTTTTCTTATTTTCTCTTTCTTCTTAGTCATTTCTATGTTTCTCCTGTTCGAATTCAGTTCTCTCTTTACTATCATCTTTCTTATCTTCTTTTTTCTTTTTTTTCTTTTTTTCTTTCTATAATTAGTTCTCGCTTTCTTTTCTTATTTTCTCTTTCTTTTTGATCAATTCTTCTTTTTCCCTCTTCGAATTCACTTCTCTCTTTACTATCATCTTTCTTATCTTCTTTTTTCTTTTCTTTCTTTTTTTCCCTCTATCATTCCTTCTCGCTTTCTTTTCTTATTTTCTCTTTCTTCTTAGTCATTTCTATGTTTCTCCTTTCGAATTCACTTCTCTCTTTACTATCATCTTTCTTATCTTCTTTTTTCTTTTTTTTCTTTTTTTCTTTCTATCATTAGTTCTCGCTTTCTTTTCTTATTTTCTCTTTCTTTTTGATCAATTCTTCTTTTTCCCTCTTCGAATTCACTTCTCTCTTTACTATCATCTTTCTTATCTTCTTTTTTCTTTTTTTTCTTTTTTTCTTTCTATCATTAGTTCTCGCTTTCTTTTCTTATTTTCTCTTTCTTTTTGATCAATTCTTCTTTTTCCCTCTTCGAATTCACTTCTCTCTTTACTATCATCTTTCTTATCTTCTTTCTTTTCTTATATTCTCTTTCTTTTTGATCAATTCTTCTTTTTCCCTCTTCGAATTCACTTCTCTCTTTACTATCATCTTTCTTATCTTCTTTTTTCTTTTTTTTCTTTTTTCTTTCTATCATTAGTTCTCGCTTTCTTTTCTTATTTTCTCTTTCTTTTTGATCAATTCTTCTTTTTCCCTCTTCGAATTCACTTCTCTCTTTACTATCATCTTTCTTATCTTCTTTTTTCTTTTCTTTCTTTTTTCCCCTCTATCATTCCTTCTCGCTTTCTTTTCTTATTTTCTCTTTCTTCTTAGTCATTTCTATGTTTCTCCTCTTCGAATTCACTTCTCTCTTTACTGTCATCTTTCTTATCTTCTTGTTTTTTCTTTTTTTCCCTCTATCATTCCTTCTCGCTTTCTTTTCTTATTTTCTCTTTCTTCTTAGTCATTTCTATGTTTCTCCTCTTCGAATTCACTTCTCTCTTTACTATCATCATTCTTATCTTCTTTTTTTCTTTTTTTCCCTCTACCATTCCTTCTCGCTATCTTTTCTTATTTTCTCTTTCTTCTTAGTCATTTCTATGTTTCTCCTCTTCGAATTCACTTCTCTCTTTACTATCATCTTTCTTATCTACTTTTTTCTTTTCTTTCTTTTTTTCTTTTTTTCCCTCTATCATTCCTTCTCGCTTTCTTTTCTTATTTTCTCTTTCTTCTTAGCCATTTCTATGTTTCTCCTCTTCGAATTCACTTCTCTCTTTACTATCATCTTTCTTGTCTTCTTTTTTTTCTTTTTTTCCCTCTATCATTCCTTCTCGCTTTCTTTTCTTATTTTCTCTTTCTTTTAAGTCATTTCTATGTTTCTCCTCTTCGAATTCACTTCTCTCTTTACTATCATCTTTCTTATCTTCTTTTTTTCTTTTTTTCCCTCTATCATTCCTTCTCGCTTTCTTTTCTTATTTTCTCTTTCTTCTTAGCCATTTCTGTGTTTCTCCTCTTCGAATTCACTTCTCTCTTTACTATCATCTTTCTTGTCTTCTTTTTTTTCTTTTTTTCCCTCTATCATTCCTTCTCGCTTTCTTTTCTTATTTTCTCTTTCTTTTTAGTCATTTCTATGTTTCTCCTCTTCGAATTCACTTCTCTCTTTACTATCATCTTTCTTATCTTCTTTTTTTCTTTTTTTCCCTCTATCATTCCTTCTCGCTTTCTTTTCTTATTTTCTCTTTCTTCTTAGCCATTTCTATGTTTCTCCTCTTCGAATTCACTTCTCTCTTTACTATCATCTTTCTTGTCTTCTTTTTTTTCTTTTTTTCCCTCTATCATTCCTTCTCGCTTTCTTTTCTTATTTTCTCTTTCTTTTTAGTCATTTCTATGTTTCCCCTCTTCGAATTTACTTCTCTCTTTACTATCATCTTTCTTGTCTTCTTTTTTTTCTTTTTTTCCCTCTATCATTCCTTCCCGCTTTCTTTTCTTATTTTCTCTTTCTTTTTAGTCATTTCTATGTTTCTCCTCTTCGAATTCACTTCTCTCTTTACTATCATCTTTCTTATCTTCTTTTTTTCTTTTTTTCCCTCTATCATTCCTTCTCGCTTTCTTTTCTTATTTTCTCTTTCTTTTTAGTCATTTCTATGTTTCCCCTCTTCGAATTCACTTCTCTCTTTACTATCATCTTTCTTGTCTTCTTTTTTTTCTTTTTTTCCCTCTATCATTCCTTCTCGCTTTCTTTTCTTATTTTCTCTTTCTTCTTAGCCATTTCTATGTTTCTCCTCTTCGAATTCACTTCTCTCTTTACTATCATCTTTCTTGTCTTCTTTTTTTTCTTTTTTTCCCTCTATCATTCCTTCTCGCTTTCTTTTCTTATTTTCTCTTTCTTTTTAGTCATTTCTATGTTTCCCCTCTTCGAATTCACTTCTCTCTTTACTATCATCTTTCTTGTCTTCTTTTTTTTCTTTTTTTCCCTCTATCATTCCTTCTCGCTTTCTTTTCTTATTTTCTCTTTCTTTTTAGCCATTTCTATGTTTCTCCTCTTCGAATTCACTTCTCTCTTTACTATCATCTTTCTTGTCTTCTTTTTTTTCTTTTTTTCCCTCTATCATTCCTTCTCGCTTTCTTTTCTTATTTTCTCTTTCTTTTTAGTCATTTCTATGTTTCCCCTCTTCGAATTCACTTCTCTCTTTACTATCATCTTTCTTGTCTTCTTTTTTTTCTTTTTTTCCCTCTATCATTCCTTCTCGCTTTCTTTTCTTATTTTCTCTTTCTTTTTAGTCATTTCTATGTTTCCCCTCTTCGAATTCACTTCTCTCTTTACTATCATCTTTCTTGTCTTCTTTTTTTTCTTTTTTTCCCTCTATCATTCCTTCTCGCTTTCTTTTCTTATTTTCTCTTTCTTCTTAGCCATTTCTATGTTTCTCCTCTTCGAATTCACTTCTCTCTTTACTATCATCTTTCTTGTCTTCTTTTTTTTCTTTTTTTCCCTCTATCATTCCTTCTCGCTTTCTTTTCTTATTTTCTCTTTCTTTTTAGTCATTTCTATGTTTCCCCTCTTCGAATTCACTTCTCTCTTTACTATCATCTTTCTTGTCTTCTTTTTTTTCTTTTTTTCCCTCTATCATTCCTTCTCGCTTTCTTTTCTTATTTTCTCTTTCTTCTTAGCCATTTCTATGTTTCTCCTCTTCGAATTCACTTCTCTCTTTACTATCATCTTTCTTGTCTTCTTTTTTTCTTTTTTTCCCTCTATCATTCCTTCTCGCTTTCTTTTCTTATTTTCTCTTTCTTTTTAGTCATTTCTATGTTTCCCCTCTTCGAATTCACTTCTCTCTTTACTATCATCTTTCTTGTCTTCTTTTTTTTCTTTTTTTCCCTCTATCATTCCTTCCCGCTTTCTTTTCTTATTTTCTCTTTCTTTTTAGTCATTTCTATGTTTCTCCTCTTCGAATTCACTTCTCTCTTTACTATCATCTTTCTTATCTTCTTTTTTTCTTTTTTTCCCTCTATCATTCCTTCTCGCTTTCTTTTCTTATTTTCTCTTTCTTTTTAGTCATTTCTATGTTTCCCCTCTTCGAATTCACTTCTCTCTTTACTATCATCTTTCTTGTCTTCTTTTTTTTCTTTTTTTCCCTCTATCATTCCTTCTCGCTTTCTTTTCTTATTTTCTCTTTCTTCTTAGCCATTTCTATGTTTCTCCTCTTCGAATTCACTTCTCTCTTTACTATCATCTTTCTTGTCTTCTTTTTTTTCTTTTTTTCCCTCTATCATTCCTTCTCGCTTTCTTTTCTTATTTTCTCTTTCTTTTTAGTCATTTCTATGTTTCCCCTCTTCGAATTCACTTCTCTCTTTACTATCATCTTTCTTGTCTTCTTTTTTTTCTTTTTTTCCCTCTATCATTCCTTCTCGCTTTCTTTTCTTATTTTCTCTTTCTTCTTAGCCATTTCTATGTTTCTCCTCTTCGAATTCACTTCTCTCTTTACTATCATCTTTCTTGTCTTCTTTTTTTTCTTTTTTTCCCTCTATCATTCCTTCTCGCTTTCTTTTCTTATTTTCTCTTTCTTTTTAGTCATTTCTATGTTTCCCCTCTTCGAATTCACTTCTCTCTTTACTATCATCTTTCTTGTCTTCTTTTTTTTCTTTTTTTCCCTCTATCATTCCTTCTCGCTTTCTTTTCTTATTTTCTCTTTCTTTTTAGTCATTTCTATGTTTCCCCTCTTCGAATTCACTTCTCTCTTTACTATCATCTTTCTTGTCTTCTTTTTTTCTTTTTTTCCCTCTATCATTCCTTCCCGCTTTCTTTTCTTATTTTCTCTTTCTTTTTAGTCATTTCTATGTTTCTCCTCTTCGAATTCACTTCTCTCTTTACTATCATCTTTCTTATCTTCTTTTTTTCTTTTTTTCCCTCTATCATTCCTTCCCGCTTTCTTTTCTTATTTTCTCTTTCTTTTTAGTCATTTCTATGTTTCTCCTCTTCGAATTCACTTCTCTCTTTACTATCATCTTTCTTATCTTCTTTTTTTCTTTTTTTCCCCCTATCATTCCTTCCCGCTTTCTTTTCTTATTTTCTCTTTCTTTTTAGTCATTTCTATGTTTCTCCTCTTCGAATTCACTTCTCTCTTTACTATCATCTTTCTTGTCTTCTTTTTTTTCTTTTTTTCCCTCTATCATTCCTTCTCGCTTTCTTTTCTTATTTTCTCTTTCTTCTTAGCCATTTCTATGTTTCTCCTCTTCGAATTCACTTATCTCTTTACTATCATCTTTCTTGTCTTCTTTTTTTCTTTTTTTCCCTCTATCATTCCTTCTCGCTTTCTTTTCTTATTTTCTCTTTCTTCTCAGCCATTTCTATGTTTCTCCTCTTCGAATTCACTTCTCTCTTTACTATCATCTTTCTTGTCTTCTTTTTTTTCTTTTTTTCCCTCTATCATTCCTTCTCGCTTTCTTTTCTTATTTTCTCTTTCTTTTTAGTCATTTCTATGTTTCTCCTCTTCGAATTCACTTCTCTCTTTACTATCATCTTTCTTATCTTCTTTTTTTCTTTTTTTCCTTCTATCATTCCTTCTCGCTGTCTTTTCTTATTTTCTCTTTCTTCTTAGTCATTTCTATGTTTCTCCTCTTCGAATTCACTTCTCTCTTTACTATCCTCTTTCTTATCTTCTTTTTTTCTTTTTTTCTTTCTATAATTCGTTTTCGCTTTCTTTTCTTATTTTCTCTTTCTTCTTAGTCATTTCTATGTTTCTCCTCTTCGAATTCACTTCTCTCTTTACTATCATCTTTCTTTTTCTTTTTTTCCCTCTATCATTCCTTCTCGCTTTCTTTTCTTATTTTCTCTTTCTTCTTAGTCATTTCTATGTTTCTCCTCTTCGAATTCACTTCTCTCTTTACTATCATCTTTCTTGTCTTCTTTTTTTTCTTTTTTTCCCTCTATCATTCCTTCTCGCTTTCTTTTCTTATTTTCTCTTTCTTTTTAGTCATTTCTATGTTTCCCCTCTTCGAATTCACTTCTCTCTTTACTATCATCTTTCTTGTCTTCTTTTTTTTCTTTTTTTCCCTCTATCATTCCTTCTCGCTTTCTTTTCTTATTTTCTCTTTCTTCTTAGCCATTTCTATGTTTCTCCTCTTCGAATTCACTTCTCTCTTTACTATCATCTTTCTTGTCTTCTTTTTTTTCTTTTTTTCCCTCTATCATTCCTTCTCGCTTTCTTTTCTTATTTTCTCTTTCTTTTTAGTCATTTCTATGTTTCCCCTCTTCGAATTCACTTCTCTCTTTACTATCATCTTTCTTGTCTTCTTTTTTTTCTTTTTTTCCCTCTATCATTCCTTCTCGCTTTCTTTTCTTATTTTCTCTTTCTTCTTAGCCATTTCTATGTTTCTCCTCTTCGAATTCACTTCTCTCTTTACTATCATCTTTCTTGTCTTCTTTTTTTTCTTTTTTTCCCTCTATCATTCCTTCTCGCTTTCTTTTCTTATTTTCTCTTTCTTTTTAGTCATTTCTATGTTTCCCCTCTTCGAATTCACTTCTCTCTTTACTATCATCTTT
Organism: Acanthosepion esculentum; assembly: GCA_964036315.1. NCBI lineage: Eukaryota > Metazoa > Mollusca > Cephalopoda > Sepiida > Sepiidae > Acanthosepion > Acanthosepion esculentum. The sequence continues at coordinate 80,437,878 of OZ038508.1, read as the reverse complement.
CTTGTCTTCTTTTTTTTCTTTTTTTCCCTCTATCATTCCTTCTCGCTTTCTTTTCTTATTTTCTCTTTCTTTTTAGTCATTTCTATGTTTCCCCTCTTCGAATTCACTTCTCTCTTTACTATCATCTTTCTTGTCTTCTTTTTTTCTTTTTTTCCCTCTATCATTCCTTCCCGCTTTCTTTTCTTATTTTCTCTTTCTTTTTAGTCATTTCTATGTTTCCCCTCTTCGAATTCACTTCTCTCTTTACTATCATCTTTCTTGTCTTCTTTTTTTTCTTTTTTTCCCTCTATCATTCCTTCTCGCTTTCTTTTCTTATTTTCTCTTTCTTTTTAGTCATTTCTATGTTTCCCCTCTTCGAATTCACTTCTCTCTTTACTATCATCTTTCTTGTCTTCTTTTTTTTCTTTTTTTCCCTCTATCATTCCTTCTCGCTTTCTTTTCTTATTTTCTCTTTCTTCTTAGCCATTTCTATGTTTCTCCTCTTCGAATTCACTTCTCTCTTTACTATCATCTTTCTTGTCTTCTTTTTTTTCTTTTTTTCCCTCTATCATTCCTTCTCGCTTTCTTTTCTTATTTTCTCTTTCTTTTTAGTCATTTCTATGTTTCCCCTCTTCGAATTCACTTCTCTCTTTACTATCATCTTTCTTGTCTTCTTTTTTTTCTTTTTTTCCCTCTATCATTCCTTCTCGCTTTCTTTTCTTATTTTCTCTTTCTTCTTAGCCATTTCTATGTTTCTCCTCTTCGAATTCACTTCTCTCTTTACTATCATCTTTCATATCTTCTTTTTTTCTTTTTTTCCCTCTATCATTCCTTCTCGCTTTCTTTTCTTATTTTCTCTTTCTTTTTAGTCATTTCTATGTTTCCCCTCTTCGAATTCACTTCTCTCTTTACTATCATCTTTCTTGTCTTCTTTTTTTTCTTTTTTTCCCTCTATCATTCCTTCTCGCTTTCTTTTCTTATTTTCTCTTTCTTCTTAGCCATTTCTATGTTTCTCCTCTTCGAATTCACTTCTCTCTTTACTATCATCTTTCATATCTTCTTTTTTTCTTTTTTTCCTTCTATCATTCCTTCTCGCTTTCTTTTCTTATTTTCTCTTTCTTTTTAGTCATTTCTATGTTTCCCCTCTTCGAATTCACTTCTCTCTTTACTATCATCTTTCTTGTCTTCTTTTTTTTCTTTTTTTCCCTCTATCATTCCTTCTCGCTTTCTTTTCTTATTTTCTCTTTCTTCTTAGCCATTTCTATGTTTCTCCTCTTCGAATTCACTTCTCTCTTTACTATCATCTTTCTTGTCTTCTTTTTTTTCTTTTTTTCCCTCTATCATTCCTTCTCGCTTTCTTTTCTTATTTTCTCTTTCTTTTTAGTCATTTCTATGTTTCCCCTCTTCGAATTCACTTCTCTCTTTACTATCATCTTTCTTGTCTTCTTTTTTTTCTTTTTTTCCCTCTATCATTCCTTCTCGCTTTCTTTTCTTATTTTCTCTTTCTTCTTAGCCATTTCTATGTTTCTCCTCTTCGAATTCACTTCTCTCTTTACTATCATCTTTCTTGTCTTCTTTTTTTTCTTTTTTTCCCTCTATCATTCCTTCTCGCTTTCTTTTCTTATTTTCTCTTTCTTTTTAGTCATTTCTATGTTTCCCCTCTTCGAATTCACTTCTCTCTTTACTATCATCTTTCTTGTCTTCTTTTTTTTCTTTTTTTCCCTCTATCATTCCTTCTCGCTTTCTTTTCTTATTTTCTCTTTCTTTTTAGTCATTTCTATGTTTCTCCTCTTCGAATTCACTTCTCTCTTTACTATCATCTTTCTTATCTTCTTTTTTTCTTTTTTTCCCTCTATCATTCCTTCCCGCTTTCTTTTCTTATTTTCTCTTTCTTTTTAGTCATTTCTATGTTTCTCCTCTTCGAATTCACTTCTCTCTTTACTATCATCTTTCTTATCTTCTTTTTTTCTTTTTTTCCCTCTATCATTCCTTCCCGCTTTCTTTTCTTATTTTCTCTTTCTTTTTAGTCATTTCTATGTTTCTCCTCTTCGAATTCACTTCTCTCTTTACTATCATCTTTCTTGTCTTCTTTTTTTTCTTTTTTTCCCTCTATCATTCCTTCTCGCTTTCTTTTCTTATTTTCTCTTTCTTCTTAGCCATTTCTATGTTTCTCCTCTTTGAATTCACTTCTCTCTTTACTATCATCTTTCTTGTCTTCTTTTTTTTCTTTTTTTCCCTCTATCATTCCTTCTCGCTTTCTTTTCTTATTTTCTGTTTCTTCTTAGCCATTTCTATGTTTCTCCTCTTCGAATTCACTTCTCTCTTTACTATCATCTTTCTTGTCTTCTTTTTTTTCTTTTTTTCCCTCTATCATTCCTTCTCGCTTTCTTTTCTTATTTTCTCTTTCTTTTTAGTCATTTCTATGTTTCTCCTCTTCGAATTCACTTCTCTCTTTACTATCATCTTTCTTATCTTCTTTTTTTCTTTTTTTCCTTCTATCATTCCTTCTCGCTGTCTTTTCTTATTTTCTCTTTCTTCTTAGTCATTTCTATGTTTCTCCTCTTCGAATTCACTTCTCTCTTTACTATCCTCTTTCTTATCTTCTTTTTTTCTTTTTTTCTTTCTATAATTCGTTTTCGCTTTCTTTTCTTATTTTCTCTTTCTTCTTAGTCATTTCTATGTTTCTCCTCTTCGAATTCACTTCTCTCTTTACTATCATCTTTCTTTTTCTTTTTTTCCCTCTATCATTCCTTCTCGCTTTCTTTTCTTATTTTCTCTTTCTTCTTAGTCATTTCTATGTTTCTCCTCTTCGAATTCACTTCTCTCTTTACTATCATCTTTCTTATCTTCTTTTTTTCTTTCTATAATTCGTTTTCGCTTTCTTTTCTTATTTTCTCTTTCTTCTTAGTCATTTCTATGTTTCTCCTCTTCGAATTCACTTTTCTCTTTACTATCATCTTTCTTATCTCCTTTTTTTCCCTCTATCATTCCTTCTCGCTTTCTTTTCTTATTTTCTCTTTCTTTTTTGTCATTTCTATGTTTCTCCTCTTCGAATTCACTTTTCTCTTTACTATCATCTTTCTTATCTTCTTTTTTTTCTTTTTTTCCCTCTATCATTCCTTCTCGCTTTCTTTTCTTATTTTCTCTTTCTTCTTAGTCATTTCTATGTTTCTCCTCTTCGAATTCACTTCTCTCTTTACTATCATCTTTCTTATCTTCTTTTTTTCTTTTTTTCCCTCTATCATTCCTTCTCGCTTTCTTTTCTTATTTTCTCTTTCTTTTTAATCAATTCTTCTTTTTCCCTCTTCGAATTCACTTCTCTCTTTACTATCATCTTTCTTATCTTCTTTTTTCTTTTTTTCTTTTATCATTCCTTCTCGCTTTCTTTTCTTATTTTCTCTTTCTTCTTAGTCATTTCTATGTTTCTCCTCTTCGAATTCACTTCTCTCTTTACTGTCATCTTTCTTATCTTCTTTTTTTCTTTTTTTCTTTCTATAATTCGTTTTCGCTTTCTTTTCTTATTTTCTCTTTCTTTGCAATCAATTCTTCTTTTCCCCTCTTCGAATTCACTTCTCTCTTTACTATCATCTTTCTTGTCTTCTTTTTTTTCTTTTTTTCCCTCTATCATTCCTTCCCGCTTTCTTTTCTTATTTTCTCTTTCTTCTTAGTCATTTCTATGTTTCTCCTCTTCGAATTCACTTCTCTCTTTACTATCATCTTTCTTGTCTTCTTTTTTTCTTTTTTCCCTCTATCATTCCTTCTTGCTTTCTTTTCTTTTTTTCTCTTACTTCTTAGTCATTTCTATGTTTCTCCTCTTCGAATTCACTTCTCTCTTTACTATCATCTTTCTTATCTTCTTTTTTTCTTTTTTTCCCTCTAATATTCCTTCTCGCTTTCTTTTCGTATTTTCTCTTTCTTCTTAGTCATTTCTATGTTTCTCCTCTTCGAATTCACTTCTCTCTTTACTATCATCTTTCTTATCTTCTTTTTTTCTTTTTTTCCCTCTATCATTCCTTCCCGCTTTCTTTTCTTATTTTCTCTTTCTTTTTAGTCATTTCTATGTTTCCCCTATTCGAATTCACTTCCTTCTTTACTATCATCTTTCTTATCTTCTTTTTTTCTTTTTTTCCCTCTATCATTCCTTCCCGCTTTCTTTTCTTATTTTCTCTTTCTTTTTACTCATTTCTATGTTTCCCCTCTTCGAATTCACTTCTCTCTTTACTATCATCTTTCTTGTCTTCTTTTTTTTCTTTTTTCCCTCTATCATTCCTTCCCGCTTTCTTTTCTTATTTTCTCTTTCTTTTTAGTCATTTCTATGTTTCTCCTCTTCGAATTCACTTCTCTCTTTACTATCATCTTTCTTATCTTCTTTTTTTCTTTTTTTCCTTCTATCATTCCTTCTCGCTTTCTTTTCTTATTTTCTCTTTCTTCTTAGTCATTTCTATGTTTCTCCTCTTCGAATTCACTTCTCTCTTTACTATCATCTTTCTTATCTTCTTTTTTTCTTTTTTTCTTTCTATAATTCTTTTTCGCTTTCTTTTCTTATTTTCTCTTTCTTCTTAGTCATTTCTATGTTTCTCCTCTTCGAATTCACTTCTCTCTTTACTATCATCTTTCTTATCTTCTTTTTTTTTCTTTTTTTCCCTCTATCATTCCTTCTCGCTTTCTTTTCTTATTTTCTCTTTCTTCTTAGTCATTTCTATGTTTCTCCTCTTCGAATTCACTTCTCTCTTTACTATCATCTTTCTTATCTTCTTTTTTTCTTTTTTTCTTTCTATAATTCGTTTTCGCTTTCTTTTCTTATTTTCTCTTTCTTCTTAGTCATTTCTATGTTTCTCCTCTTCGAATTCACTTTTCTCTTTACTATCATCTTTCTTATCTTCTTTTTTTCCCTCTATCATTCCTTCTCGCTTTCTTTTCTTATTTTCTCTTTCTTCTTTGTCATTTCTATGTTTCTCCTCTTCGAATTCACTTTTCTCTTTACTATCATCTTTCTTATCTTCTTTTTTTTCTTTTTTTCCCTCTATCATTCCTTCTCGCTTTCTTTTCTTATTTTCTCTTTCTTCTTAGTCATTTCTATGTTTCTCCTCTTCGAATTCACTTCTCTCTTTACTATCATCTTTCTTATCTTCTTTTTTTCTTTTTTCCCTCTATCATTCCTTCTCGCTTTCTTTTCTTATTTTCTCTTTCTTTTTAATCAATTCTTCTTTTTCCCTCTTCGAATTCACTTCTCTCTTTACTATCATCTTTCTTATCTTCTTTTTTCTTTTTTTCTTTTATCATTCCTTCTCGCTTTCTTTTCTTATTTTCTCTTTCTTCTTAGTCATTTCTATGTTTCTCCTCTTCGAATTCACTTCTCTCTTTACTGTCATCTTTCTTATCTTCTTTTTTTCTTTTTTTCTTTCTATAATTCGTTTTCGCTTTCTTTTCTTATTTTCTCTTTCTTTGCAATCAATTCTTCTTTTCCCCTCTTCGAATTCACTTCTCTCTTTACTATCATCTTTCTTGTCTTCTTTTTTTTCTTTTTTTCCCTCTATCATTCCTTCCCGCTTTCTTTTCTTATTTTCTCTTTCTTCTTAGTCATTTCTATGTTTCTCCTCTTCGAATTCACTTATCTCTTTACTATCATCTTTCTTGTCTTCTTTTTTTCTTTTTTCCCTCTATCATTCCTTCTTGCTTTCTTTTCTTTTTTTCTCTTACTTCTTAGTCATTTCTATGTTTCTCCTCTTCGAATTCACTTCTCTCTTTACTATCATCTTTCTTATCTTCTTTTTTTCTTTTTTTCTTTCTATAATTCGTTTTCGCTTTCTTTTCTTATTTTCTCTTTCTTTGCAATCAATTCTTCTTTTCCCCTCTTCGAATTCACTTCTTTCTTTACTATCATCTTTCTTATCTTCTTTTTTTTTCTTTTTTTCCCTCTATCATTCCTTCTCGCTTTCTTTTCTTATTTTCTCTTTCTTCTTAGTCATTTCTATGTTTCTCTTCTTCGAATTCACTTCTCTCTTTACTATCATCTTTCTTATCTTCTTTTTTTCTTTTTTTCCCTCTAATATTCCTTCTCGCTTTCTTTTCTTATTTTCTCTTTCTTTTTAATCAATTCTTCTTTTTCCCTCTTCGAATTCACTTCTCTCTTTACTATCATCTTTCTTATCTTCTTTTTTCTTTTATCATTCTTTCTCGCTTTCTTATTTTCTCTTTCTTTTTAATCAATTCTTCTTTTTCCCTCTTCGAATTCACTTCTCTCTTTCCTTTCTTTTCCTTTCATTTATATACAAATATTTTTTCAGGATTTTTTTCTACTTTCAGATCAAATCCGTTGCATCAATCACTTTTACCACAAAATACGCCTATGTATTTCGCCAGTGTTACAACTTCTACATTTGATAACAACGAAAACTGATCCCTTACTGATTCTTTTTCTTTTATGTGTCGTATTCCTTCATGACGTAGGCGAACATGGCCCTCCACATCTTCTTGTCCTTTGTAGCTCTTAATAAGTTTGTGTCTCTGTTATTTCTCCCAAACCCTGTTTTCCCATTCATTTTGTCAAGCCCACTTGGTATGTGACGCATTGCTTTCTCCTGTCTGTCTTTCCCTCTATCCGTCCTGTGAGTATCAACTTTTCTAAGCCTTCTTTCCTCATTATGTGTCATGGAGATTTCAACTGCAACTTCCTGGAGTTAAGTATAAGTTTCCTTTTTTTTCTTTCCAAAAGCTCGCTGTTGCTCACATGTTCGGTTTATGTTGTCCTCAGCATCCTTCAGTAGAACAAAATTGCTTTTACTTCGTCTTTGAGGAGACTGTGCAGCATTCATTGCCATACAGGAGGACATATATCACGTAACCGTTCGGTAATTTTTTCTTTGTTTCCAAGAAAATATTTGTTTCTCCTAATAAAATGCTTACATCTTTGTCATCCCAATACGTCTTCGGATTTTAGAGTCGCAATTTCCGTCATCTGTTAGAACAATCATTAATGATTTAAAAAAAAATGGGGTCGTTAAAGATTAATACATTTAATATATATTTTTTTTTTTTGATTATCGTTTGTTTCAAGACCATCGTCTTATCTTTTTTTTCTAATTTAACAGAAATTAGAAATTCATTATTTATTTTTACCTTCACTACTGGAAGGAGCAACATTATTCACATTCTTCACCTCTCATCTTCTTTTCTCTTGTGTTTTATATTTTAAAAAATTTTCTTTTAATATTTCCCACTTCTGTTTCTAAGCATTGTTTCCGAGTTTTTTCTCTCTTTACATACATACATACATACATACATACATATATATATATATATATATATATATATATATATATATATATATATATATATATATACATATATATATATATATATATATATATATATATTAAAACCCTTTATTCTGCATTCATTCAACATCATCACTTGAAAAGACACAAGAAGTGTTAAAAGAAAATGGCTATTTTTGTAGTGATTTTATAACATTTTTATGTTATAATTTTCGAATAAATAATTATATTTGCTCTACTCTGTATTGAGCACTCTTTTAAGAATAGTATTTGTTGGTTATTGGAATTTATTCCGTATACACCAATCCTATACTTGAAGATATATATATATAATAGCTGGCCATTCGAGGATACCCGTCTACAACGGCGGCTAGGCAATCCCTATTGCAGATGCTCAACACCCACAGAACCCACCCGTGGTTTATACTGCAACTATGCTGAGCAGACCTTAGTTACAGTTTCTGGAAATAAAGCGAGTTATCTAGCGTGATCAACAATTTGAATAAGGCCAGCACACTCAAGGCCTCGGTCACAATGACATGTGGCTTCATGCTAGCACTGCTATCGACGACCCACAAACGTTTCACCCCTAAGGCTTGGGTCAACCCGTGGTATGGTTTTCGAGCACTTTTCTGACGTGCATTACAATATATTACATTACAATATATTAAGCAATACACGGACAAAACAATAATGATAGTCTGTTTTTGTTTACATGGAAGATTTCCAAGCAACGACAAACTCGTGCATACCAGATGCTAGAAGTGACGTCATTAGATGCGGTCTTATTTTCGCTTCTAGTATCTCGTATGCACGATCTCGTCGTTGCTTGGAAATCTTCCATGTAAACAAAAACAGACAATCATTATTGTTTTGTCCGTGTATTGTTTAATATATTATAATGTAATTGCCATTTTTGATAATGGCTTATGTAAGCTGAAAGCTTAGATAGAATTAAAAAATATGTATCAATATTGTGATATTCTTTCTTCGTTTAATGATAATGTTATTTTCTATATTATTATCTATATTATTTAATGAAATATATATATATATATATATATATATATATATATATATATATATATATATAAAGAAAAACAGATCACTTTAAGGCTCCATGTAATATTTTATTTTACCAGAGACCTTTTAAGGTACTCTGGATCCTCAGACATCGCTTTCAAAGGGTGAAACCAAAAATGAAATGAAAATTTACACTTTTGGCGGGTAGTATTAAGTTTATGTAATTTAACAGAGAAGGTAGCGAGGAGTGGTCGATTTTAGAGAGGGTTTAATTCTATATTTCTTTCTATCAAACTTAATATTGTAGAAGGTGGAGGTAAGGATGAGACATTGACCTATTAAATCGGTCAACTCAACGGAAATGATATGTTGAAATGGAAGGAAAAAAAGAAAGAAGGGGAAAGTAAATAAGAAGGGAATGTGTTTAGGGTTTACGAAGGAAGTAGGGGTGGTATAGTTTTAGCGATTTAGGTAAAAAAAGATTTTAACGTTTGATAGTAATTTAAATGTTTAAAAAATCACGAAGAATTTAATTTAATGCTTGCTAGCAAGTTAAATATTTAACTCCTTTACAAATAAATTAGGGATTTAATGAGTTAAATACTATATTTTTAAAAAGAAATTAATAAAAAAACTAAGATTTAAAATATAAAATTTTCTAATAGTAATCTTTTAATATTGTAAATAACTTTTAAGGTAATATCTTTATCAGTTTAAGTCTAATTCATGAATATAATTTGTAACTATTTTTAAATGGGTAATCTTTCTTACTTAAAGTTTAGGTTTCAAATTAAGCTGGAGTAATATTTGAAGGTAATATTAAAGAAATTTTGTTTTTTCATATATATATATACCACATATACACTTATGTAAATACATACGTTCATTTATATGTGAAATTACACACAGAAGCACACACATATATGTATCGAAATGCACAGGTACCTATGCATATTCGTATATAAATACTTACACATACATTTACAAATATTTACACATATTTATATTTATATCTATTTAAATTTTTCTTAAATTTTTCCTTTAACGTTTATAACGTTAGGTGATGAATTAAATGTTTAAATTTCCCCCAAAAAAATTATTTCTAATTTTAATATTTTTACTATCAATACTAATATTTAAAGACAATTTATATAACTTTAAATTAAATTATCAATTTAAAATGAAATTATATCCAGATGATTAAAAAAATTTAATCTTACAATTTTAATTAGAAAATATTTAAAGCGAAAGTAAGATTAAATAATAAAAATATAATAATTATATGTCCTTCCATTAAAATTATCTCTTTCAATATATATAAAGTCAAATCTATACCTATATATGCATATATATTCATATTACTATATCCCACATATATAATCACACATATTACATATACAAACTTACAAATATTTATATATATCTACATACACATATATATACAGACCACATGCAATTCTATATACATGACTCGATATATATATATACACATATACCTACCTAAAATTACGAATACACACACACACACACACACATATATATATATATATATATATATATATATATATATATATATATATATATATATATATATATTTACATACCCGCCTACAATATACGAGGGTCATTCAATAAATAAGTTGAATTTTTCGGTATAAGAACTTCTAATACAGATAGAAGCTTACTTTATTTTTATTTTTTTACTTCTTTTTCGCATGGATTTAATTTCTTTTGCAGATTAAAAAAAAAACTTTGAGAGTTTTGCCGATTAACAAAGATGGCCGACCAAGAAGCATGCTCCAGGATTGAACAGCGGTCAGTTATCAAGTTTTTGGTTGCTGAAGGGTGCAAACCAGTTGAAATTCATAGGAGAATGTCGACTGTGTATGGGGCCACATGTTTCAGCCAAAACATGTCTACAAGTGGGCTAAATTGTTTAAAGAAGCAGTGTTGAGGATGAAGACAGGCCTGGGAGGCCTACAGAATTGAGGTCTCCTGATGTGATCGAATCTGTCAATGACCTCATTCAGTCTAACAGAAGGGTGACAGTGGACGACATTGCAAGGACTTTGAGCTCATCAGCTGCCGGTGGGTGCCAAAGATGCTTACTGCAGAGCACAAACAGCACAGCAGCCCAAACGGTGCAAACCATCAACGAGCTGGGCTGGGAACTGCTCCCTCATCCCCCTTACAGCCCAGACCTTGCCCCTTCAGACTTTCACCTGTTTGGTCCCTTGAAAGCGTTCACGAGAGGCACGAAGTTTAAAACTGACGATGAAGTCAAAAGTGTTGTGAGCGACTAGCTGACACATCAGTCCAAAGATTTTTACGCTGAGGGAATACGGAAGCTTGTGCACAGATGGGGATAGTGTGTGACAGTGCTGGGAGACTACGTTGAAAAAAAGTAAGCTTCTATCTGTATTAGAAGTCCTTATACCGAAAAATACATCTTATTTATTGAATGACCCCCGTATACACACTTATATATGTATATATACATTTATACAAATGCATATACATATACACATAAATCCACATATCTATCCAAGTCCATTTACACCTCTGTATATATACAATTATGTATCCATGTATGCATACAATCATTTCCAAATCCAAAAATAACACAATATTTATCTTCGTATATAGCTTTTTCTAAATATATTAAGTTAGGTTGAGATGGTTTTTATGTCTACATTTAAATGTTAACTCGTTATGTTGGTTCAATAATATATCAGGATCTTTATTCTTTATCATTAGGATCTTCTCTTTTATACAGAGGTCACATCTGTCTCTGAAATTTACTGGAGTTCGAGCACTAGAGACGATTTTCCAATTTACTTGTGGGGTTAATCCGCTCTCCAAAAAAATTCCAATAATGTTTTGATAGTGCTGTTTGGTGTTTTTTAGATCCATTTGTGAATAACCATCTGGCGATGGTTATAAAACCGTTGCTTCCAATTTCCCGCAGATATTCCTATATATATTTCTTTCTGTTTTATATTTTCCTTGGGAAAAATTGTAGCTTCGTATATCACGTTTTCTGCCATGCATATTCCTTCTAATGGACAATCAGATCCTGTCCTGCAATTACAGGTAGATGATTTGTTTTGGTTTGCATTAAGATTCCTTTGTAAATAATTATTGTGAAAATCTCTAATAATTCTGTTATTGTGAGAGCTTATACTTTTTCTACATTGCTCATGCATGAATAACTCATTTTTAAATTCATTTTATTAAACATCTTTTTCAATAGTTTATTTTTACTAAAATGTTTGTCTATTAGTTTTAGGAAGTATTTCCCCATATTGATACTAGAAAGTGACTGACTAATGCCTTATAGTATGACTGACTAATGAATTCTAGAATAACTGACTGGTGCCTCGTAATATGACTGACTAATGACTTGTTGAATGACTGACTAATATGTAGAATGACTAATGACTAAATGACTAATTACTTGTAGAATGCATGACTAAAGTTTTGTAGAATGACTGGTAACATGTAGACCGTCTAACTAATGACTTGTAGAATGATTAAATACTAATGATTTGTAGAATAACTTTCTAATGACTTGTAGAATGAATAAATGACTAATGACTTGTTGATAGATAGATAGATAGATAGATAGATAGATAGATAGATAGATAGATTTTAGGACCACCCACTTTTTACTTTATGTAAATGATCTCCCCTAAGAGTATACTCAGATCATTTGTGAATATCTATGCCGATGATACGACGATAGATGGGCGTACCTCCAAAACTCGTAATGACCAAAGATTGGCAGCTGATCTCTCATGCGATCTAGCTCTAACATCTCAGTTTGGGAAAAACTGGCTGATTATATACAATGTCACGAAAACAGAACCACTTCCATTCCACCATCGCCGATCGGACCCGAACTATCACCAGTCACGATGAATGGATGTTTCCCCGGGGAGGCTCCGTACCTTGTGAGACTATTGGGCTTTAAACCCTACCTGATATCAAGTAGAACTCGTACACGCTAAAGATAGAGGGAAAATGGTTGGTTCCCTGTACCACACCAATAAGCACCTGTCTCCTCACGCTACCTTCTAAGTTAAAAAGTGCCAGTCCAGGCCTAAAAAGGAGTACTGCTGCCATATTTGGGCAGGAGCTGCCCAGTTC
>OZ038508.1:80380450-80422950 GCA_964036315.1 Acanthosepion esculentum | reverse complement strand
ACTGAGATACATAGATTTGGAAAGACTGAGATAGATAGATAGATAGATAGATAGATAGATAGATAGATAGATAGATAGATAGATAGATAGATAGATTTGAACAAACTGAGATACATAGATTTGGAAAGACTGAGATAGATAGATAGATAGATAGATAGATAGATAGATAGATAGATAGATAGATAGATAGATAGATAGATAGATAGATTTGAACAAACTGAGATACATAGATTTGGAAAGACTGAGATAGATAGATAGATAGATAGATAGATAGATAGATAGATAGATAGATAGATAGATAGATAGATTTGAACAAACTGAGATACATAGATTTGGAAAGACTGAGATAGATAGATAGATAGATAGATAGATAGATAGATAGATAGATAGATAGATAGATAGATAGATAGATAGATAGATTTGAACAAACTGAGATACATAGATTTGGAAAGACTGAGATAGATAGATAGATAGATAGATAGATAGATAGATAGATAGATAGATAGATAGATAGATAGATAGATAGATAGATAGATTTGAACAAACTGAGATACATAGATTTGGAAAGACTGAGATAGATAGATAGATAGATAGATAGATAGATAGATAGATAGATAGATAGATAGATAGATAGATAGATTTGAACAAACTGAGATACATAGATTTGGAAAGACTGAGATAGATAGATAGATAGATAGATAGATAGATAGATAGATAGATAGATAGATAGATAGATAGATTTGAACAAACTGAGATACATAGATTTGGAAAGACTGAGATAGATAGATAGATAGATAGATAGATAGATAGATAGATAGATAGATAGATAGATGGATAGATAGATAGATAGATAGATTTGAACAAACTGAGATACATACATTTGGAAAGACTGAGATAGATAGATAGATAGATAGATAGATAGATAGATAGATAGATAGATAGATAGATTTGAACAAACTGAGATACATAGATTTGGAAAGACTGAGATAGATAGATAGATAGATAGATAGATAGATAGATAGATAGATAGATAGATAGATAGATATATAGATAGATAGATAGATAGATTTGAACAAACTGAGATACATAGATTTGGAAAGACTGAGATAGATAGATAGATAGATAGATAGATAGATAGATAGATAGATAGATAGATAGATAGATAGATTTGAACAAACTGAGATACATAGATTTGGAAAGACTGAGATAGATAGATAGATAGATAGATAGATAGATAGATAGATAGATAGATAGATAGATAGATAGATAGATAGATTTGAACAAACTGAGATACATAGATTTGGAAAGACTGAGATAGATAGATAGATAGATAGATAGATAGATAGATAGATAGATAGATAGATAGATAGATAGATAGATAGATAGGTAGATAGATTTGAACAAACTGAGATACATAGATTTGGAAAGACTGAGATAGATAGATAGATAGATAGATAGATAGATAGATAGATAGATAGATAGATAGATAGATAGATAGATAGATTTGAACAAACTGAGATACATAGATTTGGAAAGACTGAGATAGATAGATAGATAGATAGATAGATAGATAGATAGATAGATAGATAGATAGATAGATAGATAGATAGATAGATAGATTTGAACAAACTGAGATACATAGATTTGGAAAGACTGAGATAGATAGATAGATAGATAGATAGATAGATAGATAGATAGATAGATAGATTTGAACAAACTGAGATACATAGATTTGGAAAGACTGAGATAGATAGATAGATAGATAGATAGATAGATAGATAGATAGATAGATAGATTTGAACAAACTGAGATACATAGATTTGGAAAGACTGAGATAGATAGATAGATAGATAGATAGATAGATAGATAGATAGATAGATAGATAGATAGATAGATAGATTTGAACAAACTGAGATACATAGATTTGGAAAGACTGAGATAGATAGATAGATAGATAGATAGATAGATAGATAGATAGATAGATAGATAGATAGATAGATAGATAGATAGATAGATAGATTTGAAAAAACTGAGATACATAGATTTGGAAAGACTGAGATAGATAGATAGATAGATAGATAGATAGATAGATAGATAGATAGATAGATAGATAGATAGATAGATTTGAACAAACTGAGATACATAGATTTGGAAAGACTGAGATAGATAGATAGATAGATAGATAGATAGATAGATAGATAGATAGATAGATAGATAGATAGATAGATAGATAGATTTGAACAAACTGAGATACATAGATTTGGAAAGACTGAGATAGATAGATAGATAGATAGATAGATAGATAGATAGATAGATAGATAGATAGATAGATAGATAGATTTGAACAAACTGAGATACATAGATTTGGAAAGACTGAGATAGATAGATAGATAGATAGATAGATAGATAGATAGATAGATAGATAGATAGATAGATAGATAGATTTGAACAAACTGAGATACATAGATTTGGAAAGACTGAGATAGATAGATAGATAGATAGATAGATAGATAGATGGATAGATAGATAGATAGATAGATAGATAGATAGATAGATAGATAGATAGATAGATAGATAGATAGATAGATAGATAGATTTGAAAAAACTGAGATACATAGATTTGGAAAGACTGAGATAGATAGATAGATAGATAGATAGATAGATAGATAGATAGATAGATAGATAGATAGATAGATAGATAGATAGATTTGAACAAACTGAGATACATAGATTTGGAAAGACTGAGATAGATAGATAGATAGATAGATAGATAGATAGATAGATAGATAGATAGATAGATAGATAGATAGATAGATAGATTTGAACAAACTGAGATACATAGATTTGGAAAGACTGAGATAGATAGATAGATAGATAGATAGATAGATAGATAGATAGATAGATAGATAGATAGATAGATAGATAGATAGATTTGAACAAACTGAGATACATAGATTTGGAAAGACTGAGATAGATAGATAGATAGATAGATAGATAGATAGATAGATAGATAGATAGATAGATAGATAGGTAGATAGATTTGAACAAACTGAGATACATAGATTTGGAAAGACTGAGATAGATAGATAGATAGATAGATAGATAGATAGATAGATAGATAGATAGATAGATAGATAGATAGATAGATTTGAACAAACTGAGATACATAGATTTGGAAAGACTGAGATAGATAGATAGATAGATAGATAGATAGATAGATAGATAGATAGATAGATAGATAGATAGATAGATAGATAGATTTGAACAAACTGAGATACATAGATTTGGAAAGACTGAGATAGATAGATAGATAGATAGATAGATAGATAGATAGATAGATAGATAGATAGATAGATTTGAACAAACTGAGATACATAGATTTGGAAAGACTGAGATAGATAGATAGATAGATAGATAGATAGATAGATAGATAGATAGATAGATAGATAGATAGATAGATTTGAACAAACTGAGATACATAGATTTGGAAAGACTGAGATAGATAGATAGATAGATAGATAGATAGATAGATAGATAGATAGATAGATAGATAGATAGATAGATAGATAGATTTGAACAAACTGAGATACATAGATTTGGAAAGACTGAGATAGATAGATAGATAGATAGATAGATAGATAGATAGATAGATAGATAGATAGATAGATAGATTTGAACAAACTGAGATACATAGATTTGGAAAGACTGAGATAGATAGATAGATAGATAGATAGATAGATAGATAGATAGATAGATAGATAGATAGATAGATAGATTTGAACAAACTGAGATACATAGATTTGGAAAGACTGAGATAGATAGATAGATAGATAGATAGATAGATAGATAGATAGATAGATAGATAGATATATAGATAGATAGATAGATTTGAAAAAACTGAGATACATAGATTTGGAAAGACTGAGATAGATAGATAGATAGATAGATAGATAGATAGATAGATAGATAGATAGATAGATTTGAACAAACTGAGATACATAGATTTGGAAAGACTGAGATAGATAGATAGATAGATAGATAGATAGATAGATAGATAGATAGATAGATAGATAGATAGATAGATGGATAGATAGATAGATTTGAACAAACTGAGATACATAGATTTGGAAAGA
Source organism: Acanthosepion esculentum (assembly GCA_964036315.1). Classification (NCBI taxonomy): domain Eukaryota; kingdom Metazoa; phylum Mollusca; class Cephalopoda; order Sepiida; family Sepiidae; genus Acanthosepion; species Acanthosepion esculentum. The sequence continues at coordinate 80,418,817 of OZ038508.1, read as the reverse complement.
CTGAGATAGATAGATAGATAGATAGATAGATAGATAGATAGATAGATAGATAGATAGATAGATAGATTTGAACAAACTGAGATACATAGATTTGGAAAGACTGAGATAGATAGATAGATAGATAGATAGATAGATAGATAGATAGATAGATAGATAGATAGATAGATAGATAGATTTGAACAAACTGAGATACATAGATTTGGAAAGACTGAGATAGATAGATAGATAGATAGATAGATAGATAGATAGATAGATAGATAGATAGATAGATGGATAGATAGATAGATAGATAGATAGATAGATAGATTTGAAAAAACTGAGATACATAGATTTGGAAAGACTGAGATAGATAGATAGATAGATAGATAGATAGATAGATAGATAGATTTGAACAAACTGAGATACATAGATTTGGAAAGACTGAGATAGATAGATAGATAGATAGATAGATAGATAGATAGATAGATAGATAGATAGATTTGAACAAACTGAGATACATAGATTTGGAAAGACTGAGATAGATAGATAGATAGATAGATAGATAGATAGATAGATAGATAGATAGATAGATAGATAGATAGATAGATAGATTTGAAAAAACTGAGATACATAGATTTGGAAAGACTGAGATAGATAGATAGATAGATAGATAGATAGATAGATAGATAGATAGATAGATAGATAGATAGATTTGAACAAACTGAGATACATAGATTTGGAAAGACTGAGATAGATAGATAGATAGATAGATAGATAGATAGATAGATAGATAGATAGATAGATAGATAGATTTGAACAAACTGAGATACATAGATTTGGAAAGACTGAGATAGATAGATAGATAGATAGATAGATAGATAGATAGATAGATAGATAGATAGATAGATAGATTTGAACAAACTGAGATACATAGATTTGGAAAGACTGAGATAGATAGATAGATAGATAGATAGATAGATAGATAGATAGATAGATAGATAGATAGATTTGAACAAACTGAGATACATAGATTTGGAAAGACTGAGATAGATAGATAGATAGATAGATAGATAGATAGATAGATAGATAGATAGATAGATAGATAGATAGATAGATAGATAGATAGATAGATTTGAACAAACTGAGATACATAGATTTGGAAAGACTGAGATAGATAGATAGATAGATAGATAGATAGATAGATAGATAGATAGATAGATAGATAGATAGATTTGAACAAACTGAGATACATAGATTTGGAAAGACTGAGATAGATAGATAGATAGATAGATAGATAGATAGATAGATAGATAGATAGATAGATAGATTTGAACAAACTGAGATACATAGATTTGGAAAGACTGAGATAGATAGATAGATAGATAGATAGATAGATAGATAGATAGATAGATAGATAGATAGATAGATAGATAGATTTGAAAAAACTGAGATACATAGATTTGGAAAGACTGAGATAGATAGATAGATAGATAGATAGATAGATAGATAGATAGATTTGAACAAACTGAGATACATAGATTTGGAAAGACTGAGATAGATAGATAGATAGATAGATAGATAGATAGATAGATAGATAGATTTGAACAAACTGAGATACATAGATTTGGAAAGACTGAGATAGATAGATAGATAGATAGATAGATAGATAGATAGATAGATAGATAGATAGATAGATTTGAACAAACTGAGATACATAGATTTGGAAAGACTGAGATAGATAGATAGATAGATAGATAGATAGATAGATAGATAGATAGATAGATAGATAGATAGATGGATAGATAGATAGATAGATAGATAGATTTGAAAAAACTGAGATACATAGATTTGGAAAGACTGAGATAGATAGATAGATAGATAGATAGATAGATAGATAGATAGATAGATTTGAACAAACTGAGATACATAGATTTGGAAAGACTGAGATAGATAGATAGATAGATAGATAGATAGATAGATAGATAGATAGATAGATAGATAGATAGATAGATAGATAGATAGATAGATTTGAACAAACTGAGATACATAGATTTGGAAAGACTGAGATAGATAGATAGATAGATAGATAGATAGATAGATAGATAGATAGATTTGAAAAAACTGAGATACATAGATTTGGAAAGACTGAGATAGATAGATAGATAGATAGATAGATAGATAGATAGATAGATAGATAGATAGATAGATAGATAGATAGATAGATTTGAACAAACTGAGATACATAGATTTGGAAAGACTGAGATAGATAGATAGATAGATAGATAGATAGATAGATAGATAGATAGATAGATAGATAGATAGATAGATATGAGCTCGGTCAAAAAGTAATGGCTGTTCTTAATTACAACAAATTTAAGAGTAGAACAAAAGGCACATCAAAATGAACACAAAAGTCCCGACCTCGTCTACTTTCTTCCCAATCGATGTAATCAGCTTTTTAATAAGGAATTGTATATACGAACGGAAGTAATGTGTCCATTTTTAGCCATATTCGATCTGCTTCTTTTATATGGTAATCCGTGGAAAAACCGTCAAGGGTCCAAAGACATGAAAATCTAGTCGAGCCATGCCACTGATTTTAAGACATCGATATCAAAGTTGTCGACCATGCTCTCTAATTGCTAGGACACTATTTAATTTACTCTGAAGTCTTGCATTATCTCATGTTCAATATTCGGTCGTAGAAAATAATTGGCATAACATATTTGCTATTTTGAATTTGAAACTGCTCTCCTGAGCTAGACCATCCTCATCGTAGTCAGCAAAAAGACAACTTTTAAGGTAAATGGATATCTTTCTTCTAGCAGATCACAGTAATAAAAACTCGAAAGAATCTTAGAAAGCTCGAAAAATGTTTCGATCTTACGAGAGAACTGAACAAAATGAGGAAAAAATACAGTTAGACCCATCATTACCGGCGTACTTATAACAGTTCTTCGAGTTGCAAGAAGAGATTAAAGCTAATGGAAATCGGTGGAACATGTGTGAAACTGACCGAAGTAATCGCTTTTCAGCTGAAAAAGTCTCTGCTCACAAGTAGCGCCGCGTTTAAGAACTGTCTATACTCGCTCGCGTCGTGTTTTTATGCCCAGCTGAAAAAAAATGCATACGTTCAACTGCTCTCACGAATTCTCCTAGCTCCTAGACCGCGTCTTTCTTAAATTAAGGTGTCAAAGCGCCATATTTCTTTTTCCTTTCCTTTCTTTCATTCGTTTTGCAAGCCAGGCATTGACGTGCTCGCTTTGCCATGTTGACCATGTTCCCCATAGTCTATGAATATAGAATCCAGCGCAGTACGTAATCTGTTCAATGAAACAACGTTAAAGATTAATACTCACGAGTCAGACACTCTACTGAATCTGACTATATCGCCAATACCAGCAGCAGCTGTTCCGTAATTCTTCACTCTTCGATATCAAAGGCTGTAAGTGAATATTCCGGAAAACAAACACCGCCTTTATACACATCTGATTAATATTTTGAGCCTTCTGATTGGGTATTCTTCTATTTGTGAACTATAAAATGAGTCAGCTCATTTTGGCTGGCTCACTAGTACACAAAGGTACCCCAAAACTCCAAAATGCCACACGAGGTAAATCCTCTTCTACACTCCTCCCTGATCTCCTTATCACATAAATGACACGGTGATGGTGGTCGCTTTCGTCTAGTGCTTCTACGTAAAAGTCGATGTGGGGGTGAGTCCATCTCTTCAGCATTTGTGCCCATTGGGTCTCTATCGTTATTGGCATCATCATCGTTTTCTCCAGCATCTGTTTCCGCTGGTTCAGTAGATGAATAATCTGGCACTGCGCTGAAAAACAACGGCGAATCTGAGTCGCTTTCAGACGACTTATCACTGCCGCCATCTTCCGACGATGCAGATCTCTGACGCGGGCGGAGTTCTCCGATAATGGCGTGACGTTCCATTGATGAGAACTGAATGTGGGATATAGACCCCAGTCATTGTTCCTTTTTTGAATTGCATCGGACATCGACCATGTGGGGCCTTTACCCATACCACATCAATTGCTCTGTATATTCCAGGATCTGTGTTCTTTTGGTGGTGCAACATAGACACCCTTTATGCGGGCTTGATAGTTGTATATAGAGTTAGATGGTGCCGACAAATCTGTTGCGTCGTCTTTTGGCGTCACGTTATAATGCAGCATACCGACCGAGCAGTGATATGCTTAATGGTGCGCTGACATCTCTCCACGATACCATTCCCTGATGGTTGATAGGCACAACGAAATCTAAATTGGACGCCCCAGTTCTCGGCAAACCCTTTGAATACCTCCCCCACAGAATGCCTCTCCATTTTCAATGAGCAGCTTGGCAGGTGACCCTCTCTCGTAGAAGAGCGACTGCAGCTGTCGGATAATGCTGGCAGCGTCCTGATGTGGTAACGGTCGCCAGCTGGAAAACCGACTAGGGCTACAGTCAATCAGAGCCACGTAATGCCAGCCAATGTCCACCCCCACCCTGCTCCACTTCTCGCACACATCCAACCGTCCTTGCTTTCCAATGTACTGGCGCCAAGTCAATGGATTGGCACACTTCGCACTCTCCAACCACCGCCTGAATGGCTGCCTTTGAGACCTCAGGGTGGATCCGTCTCAGGGTGCAATTCACACCTGGATGCCCACTATGTCGATGGATGGCTTGAATGTGGGTTGATTCCCGCTCTTCTATAGATGTCGTGCACACTGGTTCCGTTTCTTTCCAAACCTCCACCCAGCCAAAGTTGTGGCACTCTAGTGAGCTGATCTGATCGGTTTGCATGGGATCTGACGAGCTGTATATCAACAGTCAATTTATATTCCCCCACCAGTTCCTTGATTGTGCTGAGCCGACATCTTATCAACATTTCAGTCACCGCCTTCGTGCGCAAACGAGACTTTCCAGACAGCGTATCAAAAACCCTTCGATGCACACACGTTGCGTCAGTTTTCAGGTGTACCACTGTCACTCTCCACTGCAGTGTCATGTTGATGCCTCTCAAGATCGCACTGCACTGCCACTTATATACGTGATCTTCTCTTCTACAGAAGAAATGAGACCATACAGATGAAAGAAAAGCTAAAATCGTAAAGAACGCCGAAAAGTGAGCTGAAGTATTTAGAACAGCTGTCACTTGATTTCTAGTGAGGACTTTCGGTATTACTGGCGTGAAAACTCATCAACAATTATAAAAGATGATTTTGTGTTCGGTAAACATTTTAGCTGAAGGTAGAACACTAGATTATTATTAATATTGTGTATGCTTCCTGCTTTGTATCCTGTAGAACCGGGTACAAATTATTGTCCTTAGGCCCTATAGGAGAATTATCATTTAATTGATAGCACTTTTCTTAGTATATAGGATATTCCTAGTAGGGCGATTTTCTGGGCAATTTGCATATTGATGTTACCTGGAATAGTGTTAGTAAAGTTTTCCGTTTCTTTTCTCACAAGGCCTAGACATCCGAATCCCAGTCTTCATTCCCCACATCCTATTAATATCGATCTTCATGTCCTTGTATTTGGACAATTTTTCGATAATTTTCATGGAGGTGTTTCTCTCAGATGGTACTGCTATGTCAATAAGCATACACTTCTTGAATTTCTTGTCTTTTATACTAATATCAGGTCTGTTGGCTTTTATTGTTCTAGCTATAATCACGCTACGATGTACCGTTTTTGCTATGCTAAATCTTCAAAACTCACCAGATCATTATAATATAGATCCTGTTTTACTATCTATTGTCACTCGTTTCGGTTTAAAAGTATCTATTAATTCAAAGCAGTGAAGCCCAGATCATTTGTAGTTACACGGCGGACTAATGAATTGCGGCTCGGACTGAGGGATCGGAAGAGGTGAAAATAAAAAGAATTAGTTTTGCAATCCCCAAATATGATCCAGCTTTAATTTAAATTTGTAAGCCAGTCACTCCCCTATTGCTATCGTATGACAAATGTTTAGACCATTCTTTAGTGCCACTCTTTACAACTAGGCAACACCAAGCTACTTCCACGGACTCGAATCACACTCATTTCCCCCGTATATGTAAATGTAAGTAAAACGTTCTATTCAACCCCCCCCCCCACAAAAAAAAAAACTGTGATTTCTTCATTAGATTCTTAACTTCGTAATCTTCACTTCTTACCACCTGGCTTACGGCCATATCACATTGAAACGTCCGATCTCCGAAGTTAAGCAATCGAGCCTTTGTCAGTACCTAGATGGGTGACCGCTTGAGAATACTAGCTGTTGTAAGCTTGAATGCCCGAGTGGTGTAATAGATAACGGTTAGGATTGTGTAATCCGAGAGTCGAGTTCGAATTTCAGTCGATTTCATTGCATTCAGTTACATGCAAATACCCTTCGAGAAAAGCATGAAATCACTTCTTCTCTCCCCTTTCTTGGCTTCAAATAGTCATACTTGTATCTGAAAATCATTATTATCTCCAAGAAATTATTATAGTATTCACGATAAAAAAAAAAGAATTATTCCTAAAATCCAAAAATATGTTTCAGCTTAAATTCCTAGTTAAGGAGAGACTGAGTTCTATAGCCTTGGTTGGCAACCGGTTAAGGAGAAGGAAAACTCTGAATTCAAAACTGTATGTAGCCCTGTCGGAGCACATATAGTATTGACTTGTCGGAGGATATATCGCATTGACTTAATGATCATGACAACGGCCGTTTCCTCTTCATATACGAAACTACTGCATGGAGAATTCTACCAAATGGATAGGTTGGATTTTCACTGGGATTTCCAGTTCTTTGCTTGACTTTTAGAATGAGGGTGGCGCCTAGCGAACTAGTAAATATAAATAGGCTATGAATTGTAAAAATGGTCTAAGTTGGCGTTAGAAACAAAAAAATAATTAGAAAATGTAAAAAGATTAATTAAATTAGCTTTTTAATATATACAGGAATCGTATACTTAATCTAAATTTTGTTTAAATCAACTTCCTAGTTTTATGATATAGACAAGATATGGCCGACCAAAAGTCTGTCAACTTTAATTATTTAGGGATGTGTTTCATAGGCTTTTAGCTTTATTTTCGTTTCTTAAATTCTCAAAGAAAATAAAATGTTTAACTGGTAACACTTAGCTAAATGGGAAATTATTATTTGCAGTGATGTCGGAATTTCCGCGAGGCTCTGTGGTTTGAGTTAAAAGATTAATGTCAACATCATTACTACACAAGCACGTTAATAATGATGGGCACATTCGGAGTGGAGCGTCTTCCTTACGAATGGAATACGTAGGTTATGATAGTGATTAAACCTTGTGGACGTAGCGAGCAAAATTTTTCGTTTCAGGTCAGATTTTGTGACACAAAAATGGAGCTCGTCTGAACATTTGCTATGGAAGTAGCGATAGGCTTATGAAGTTGCGTCTGTGGGGAAGGAGCTGTAAAATGGAAAATAATTTATCACCCACAAGGCCGCGTAAACAATTTTGAACATGTCGTTTGTCCGTTTCTTCCACTAGATCAGCGTAACTGACTTTAAAATAAAACCAGAACTAAATATTGAACTCAGAACCAGATGCAATTTAACCGATAATTTAACCACTTATCCAGATTTTCCTTATTAACTGATACGAGATATTCACTATGTCCTCAGTAGGTATTTATGCAGATGACACTACCGTTTACTCCTGTCTCAGTAGCAAATCTGTCAAAGCTAACACAATGTAAACCGCAGGTTCACATTGTGTTAGCTTTGAAAATGTGTTTGCACTTGAAAATGACTTCCTATCAGTTGTTAACTGGGGCAAGGAATGGCATGTAAATTTTAACGCCTCCAAAATGAAACTGTTCTCATTTAACCAGCATAGAGAAATATTTATGCCTGCCATCATCATGGCTGACGCTAGACTCCTGGAGAGGAACACACTGTGCCATCTTGGCATCACATTTTCAACTGAATTGAAATAGAGTGACTACATTAAATCAATAGCTGTATCTAGTGCAAGAAAAATTTGGTCACTGTGCCGTGCCAAAAGGTTTTTCTCGTCAGTATTCATCTTGTACATTTACAAATCTACTATTCGTCCGTGCAGTGAATGTGCTCCTTCTATTCATCTCGAGATTCTTGATAAAATCTAAAGGTGAATCTGTAATGTAATCGATCTTGACTTGGCATCTCGACTTCAGTTACTTTCTCACCGACGTGGAGTGGCTTCCCTTTGTCTTTTCTACAAATATTTTCATAGCAACTGGTCTGACGAGCTTACATGACTTTCAGCATGCTGCTAGATTGGCATCTGGGACCCACCCGTTTGCTGTTCATTTAGCTAAATACAATAGTTAAATACAACCGCCATTTCTATCCCAATAGTTTCTTTTTTCGCACTTGCCGCCTGTGTAACTCCCTTCCGTTTACTTGCCTGCATGATAACTACAGTCTTCAAAAATTTAAATGCAACGTCAATCGCTATCTTCTCTTGAATTCCGTTCATCTTTTGTCCTTTCCTCGGTGATTTAATAAAAGGATCAAAATTCAGAGAGATTTAATGTGTACGACCATGAATACCTGAAGAAGATTGAAGACACAACAGCCGAAATGTCGTCGGATAAAAACCAAGATGAGCGTACTGTATAGGATGGAAAGTTATATAATGAGTTTCAATACAATATTGATATAACATAATTCTCTAAATTAAAAGTGGCTTGACGTCGAACTTAGCAACCACCTTTGGTGGCCTTTAAACAATTAAATATTAATAGAAAAGAATAAATAACTGTCAACCTGTTATCTCTTCTACTTCTTCTATGTGCCACCTCCCTTCAGGACCATGGCTCTCCACAACTTCTTATCTTGTATGGCTCTTAGCGATAATCCTCCCTTTGCAAAGAGCCGGCTGCTGTTCTATCATCCAGTAACACAAGTTTGTCAGGTAAGGAGCGTGATAACTCCCCTTATCTCCCTTACCTTTGATATGCCCCGAGGGGGTTATGTTTTCCAAGCCCCCTTTCTTCATTATGTAATTGTTGTGGATTACGGGATGAAATCCGATATCAATAAATAACAAACGCCAGGAATAGATAAGGAAAAATAAATGTATTAACGTAGTAATACAAACTGGTAATACGGGTTAGTAGATCCAGGAATGCGGGTTAGTAGCAATAATATATATACACTCTTGGTATTAAAGTATCGCGTTATGACTCCTTACTGAGTCTAGGTGCTGTGACGGTGACTCTTGTGTTACCCTCCTCTAATACTACTCTGATACTACTCAGCGTACTGACTTCTTGACTGTCTTAACGTACTGCCGGGTATTCACTGGTGGTAGTATATGTATACCTCAGTTGAGTCCATTTGTTGTGAAAAAGGGGAGACCACTTAACAGTAATTTCAGCTGTTTTTTCTTGGTTCTGGTGAATGACCATATCACGTTGAAACATCGGTTCTCGTAAGATCATTGAAGTTAAGCAACGTCACTACCTACATGGGTGACCGTTTGGGAATAACAGGTGTATGTGGTGCAATGGATAAAGAGTTCCGAATTAGAAATCGGAAATACGAACATTCATGTTCATTATATTCACTTGCGCGTAAATACTTTTGCGACAGGTATGGGTCCACCACTTTTAACCCCAGCTATGGGTTAATTAGTAGGGCTTATATCAGTCAGAGAATTATGTGCCACACGTGGCACATGCTTGGGCGATCATCTATATTTAGATAAATGACTGACAAGGCAAAAGATTTTTCCCGCAGTAGGTTGCCATTTCTTTCTGCGGTAGACTGGTTACCAATCAAGGCTAAAGAACCTAGTGTGTCCTGCTATTCAACTCATCCCTGGGGGAGAAGAGATGGATTCATACCTCTCCCAATGGTATTTGTGCATAAGTGAATTTAACAAATTCGACTGGAATTCGAACTCAGCTCTCCGAGTTCTCACTCCGAGCCGATATCCATTACAAAACGCACATCCTACAGCTTATATCAGTAAAATCATTATTATCGCAAAAACATTCTTGCAATCAAAAGAAAATTTCTGACTTTAAATAATCTCTAAAAGGTAGATAAACCGTAAAAATATCAATCAATTTTCCTGATTCTGACTGTTTTCACTTTTCACTCTTGAGTCCAAAAGCCTATACGCGGCCTTGTGGGTGATGAATCGTTTTCCACCTTACAACCCCTCGCTACTCTATCGCCATTTCCATGAAAAGTAATCTGACAGACTACATTGTTTCTGTTGACATTTTATTTAAGCCTTCCTCGCAACTTATCACGTTGTCCGTGGAATTTTCTGTATTCTTCTGTAGGGCCACATATCTGCTGCCACGTGTTCTCTCTTCATCCGTGGGGAGATTGTTTAACATTCACTGTCATATAAGAGGATGGATACTACATAGCAATCACGTATTCATTATGTCATAAAAATGACAGTTATTTAATTGAAATTGCATCTAGAATTTAAACGTAATTAACTGACACAAAAGACTCTTATATATGGTTAATACGTACAATTGAATTCATTTTAACATTAGATTTCATAACGGTAATTTAAATTATGGTGTTATTTTCATTTTTAAATTAAAGAAACAATGAATTAGACATAGAAAGACAAGAGTCGAAAGTGTTTCATTTAAGGTTAACATATGACTGTGCGCATGCGCCTTGTGGTGGGGAGAGAATATGATATATAAAGATTTATATATTATCAAAACGTTAAGCAAATTAATGACTATATTCAGATAGATAGATAGATAGATAGATAGATAGATAGATAGATATGAATAGACTGAGATAGATAGATAGATAGATAGATAGATAGATAGATAGATAGATAGATAGATAGATAGATAGATATGAATAGACTGACATAGATAGATAGATAGATAGATAGATAGATAGATAGATAGATATGAATAGACTGAGATAGATCGATAGATGGATAGATAGATAGATAGATAGATATGAATAGACTGAGATAGATAGATAGATAGATAGATAGATAGATAGATATGAATAGACTGAGATAGATAGATAGATTGATAGATATGAATAGACTGAGATAGATAGATAGATAGATAAATAGATAGATAGATAGATAGATAGATAGATAGATAGATATGAATAGACTGACATAGATAGATAGACAGATAGATAGATATGAATAGACTGACACAGATAGATAGATAGATAGATAGATAGATAGATATGAATAGACTGAGATAGATAGATAGATAGATAGATAGATATGAATAGACTGAGATAGATAGATAGATAGATAGATAGATAGATAGATAGATAGATATGAATAGACTGAGATAGATAGATAGATAGATAGATAGATAGATAGATAGATAGATAGATATTTCGTTAAAGACGACTGACACTGACTGCGATTAAGCTTTTTATTTAGACCAAGTTCATAAATAATTTTATTAAAACCAAACTCCTAAATAATTACATCGGGTCACTCTACTACGTGCCTCTCCAGACACCTTACGTTGCACCAATTCGACCACAGCTGCATTTAAACACACACACACACACAAACATACCAGACTCCGTATGAAACATACTAGTAGAAAATACAAACATAATAACCTCATCCACTTGTAAAAAAAAGATTAAAACTAATGGAATCCCTAATAATAAAAATGAAAAAGCCAACACTCAATATTAACTACGAACACGGCCACAATGTGCTGACTGTGTCTGGAAAATAAAACATACCTATAATTTTCGATACATACACACAACCCATACATCCTAACTGGATTGTATGGGTTGTGTGTATGTATCGAAAATTATAAAAGTTAATATAAAATCATCCTTGATAATGGCTAAAGGTATAGCTGAAAGTTATCGAAAATGCAGAATATTTGGACAGCTTTTACACACTTCGTGTCCAGGAAAGAAATCACTTCCGCGAAAAAATAAATAGAAAGTTTAATCGCAGTACCTTATCAGTGGTCTTTAACGAAATAACGAGAGATTGCTGCCAAAGTCCACTATATATATATATATATATATATATATATATATATATATATATATATATATATATATATAGTGGACAAGATAAGATACATATATAGCAGACAAGATAAGATACCGACAACTAATTCATCTCTTCTCAAACCAACCTTAATTGTTTTATAACCCTTCGCGCAGAACTCTTCACTGCCATTTCAAGAAAGACATTCGGATTACTAACAAAAAAACAGAGAATGTCTCGTATCAACAATTTTAACATTGAAAAACAAAGAAAAAATTAATTATTTTTAATAATATGTGGAAATCTCCACCCTTTGCCTGATGACGGTCGCAAGACCAGAAACACGTTTTGTAAAATTATGAAAAATAAAGGATAATATTTTTTTTTTTTAAATCCACATTACAACCAAAAAAGTTTGCGGTACCTCTCTTCTTTTTAATATACACACTTTTCTCTAGTTGGAACCATTATAACCTCTTCATTTGTACATATATATATATATATATATATATATATATATATATATATATATATATATATATATATATATATATATATAATCCCATCAACAAATACATTACGTTATTGCGATGAATCATCAGAAACTGAGCGGCCCTTAAATTTTCGTCTTGAGCACTTATTGCGATTAACCTCATCCCAGATCTCAAGTGATTCTTGTGCAAACAATCAACTGGTTCCTTGTACTGCACTAGAAATTACCTGACTCCTCCTGCTCTGCTCTATCTTTACAAAAGTCAGATTAGACAGAAAATGGTGTGCAGCTGCCATATATATGCAGGGGCTTTCCAGTTTTCACCTCCCAGTTTCGATAGAGTTCAAAAGCGTCAACACAGCCTTGTGGGTGATGAATTTTCCATCTTACAACTACATTTTCACAAACAAAATGTGGCAAGCCCCTCGCTACATTAGCGCCTTTTCCATAAATATGCCCAGAAAAACTTTTCTTACTTCCACCAGTTCTAACTTTCACTACCGGTACCCGCTGTACCAGATATGTTGCAGCGAACTCTGACCATTCACTTCGCATTCCATTGCGGAGAAGTAAGTTCTTCCAACGAACCGCTGCTTGTTTGTATTGACTCCCAAGAGGATGCTTCCCTGATCACAATCTTAACCTGCTCTAGTCTAGGATTAACCGTTATTTTCCTTCTCATAAACTGTGCGTCTTACATCTTACTCAGTCAAACTCTACCTTCGATGGCTCCTGGGCCTTGTACAGGATGAATATTATTATCAAAATTTCTTAAGGAAAAAACGCGACACAGAATATTTTTCCCACTTTGTCATTGTTATATACGAAGAAAATGTCGCTACCGACACTTGAGTTTGAATGTAGATTGCCAGTGGGCGATCCCATTATTGAATTAAGTGGATCACGTGACCATAGAGGAAACGCATAAGTAGGAAGTTACGTAAGGTCTAGATTGATCTGAACTTCTATTCTATCTTCTATTACTATAAGGACCGCTATTCTCTACTCTATTCACTATACTATTTCTCTATTTCCGATCACTATACGGATTACTGTTCGTGCGAATATTATCGAGCAAGTACTATTAGTGCGATTGTTATTCGAAAGCGTCTGACACCAGCACTGTTCAAGGACGTACTATAGTTGTATCTGCGATTACAAAGTCTCTACTACAACGAGCATTTACGAAAGTGACAACGAGTGTTCGTTGACATCCCAAAAGTGGCTACGATTGTTCGTTGACATCACAAAAGCATAGATATCTATAAAATGGACATTTATGTTTCAGATTGTATATAATAAACAACACATAGAAAATCCAAAATGAGTAATAATGGATTTACGGTCCTAATTAAACACATGTCAGTTGAAAAAATATACAAGATCCATCTAAAACCATTGATTGTTTTCAACTGCAAATTTATGGTGGATCAAAGTAAAATGTTTTTTGTTTTCTGGGATTTAAACTTCAGCATCAAAGTGTACGGTGAACCACTGGAGGAAGTGACCAGCTTCAAACACTTCGGAGTAAACCTGTCTGTAGATGCAATGCAGAAATCTGTACACGGATCGCCACAGCAACAGCAACAGCAACAGCAGAGATGCCCAGACAGGAAATGAAATGGAAGAGCAACCTCAGCTTCCAAACCAAGTTCAAGCACTACAAATCGCGAGTCAATAACCATCCTCCTCTGCGGGTGTGAGAGTTGGACATGAAAAAGGGTACAGGCGTTCAAGAAGAAATGCCCGATAAATCTCCCCCGCTTCTCCTACCGGGAGCGCAAAATCAACGTCGGACATGTGTACGGAGGAAGGTCAAAAGCATTTTGGATCAACAGGAGTCTCCCTTCGCCTGTATTAAACGTCGGTAGATAGCATGGTTTGGCCACGTCAAATAGCATGACAGCCTCTGCAAATCCAGAATACAAAGGCTGGCATAGGCAGGAATGACAATGCCAGATTCGGACAAAATCAAAGAGTTAACGCATATGAACCCCTGAGAGCCAATCGATCAACCTGGCGGTGTTGGTCTTTCTTTCTTCCACCTTCAGGTCCATCCGACGATTGAAGTAGTCTAGGGACTGATGATGATGATGATGATGATGATGATGATGATGATGTACTCTCACTTAGAGAATAAAATTTGTGAACGTTGAACATCCTCTCAGAGATGTATGCCTTAGAGAAAGCAAAACTAACAGAGAGACGTCCACTTAAAAATTCAAATATTAGTCTGATGATATCTGTCTATATTTCTGAGATGAGGTATTATGTACACTATTTCAAGGACACATGGCACAGTAGATAAAGGCGATAGTTTGATCCAGTGACAGGACCCAAAAGATTGTGAGTTCAATGCATGGAGTGGAGAACTTTCAGAGGAGAATTAACAGGAGATAATTGACATCCATCAGGCATGGCACGTGGAACTAGAACAGTCTACCCCAGCGAGCGAAATAAAGGGTTCAGTTCGACATTCCAACCACCTGAAGAAGGCCGGAGCGTACAACCGCCGAAACGTTGTGATAAACATGGCGACAAAGATGAGGACAATAGTCGGAATAATGTAAATAGGTTAGTCTGATGATATTCAGGCCTTTAAAACGTTGTGATAAACATGGCGACAAAGATGAGGACAATAGTCCGAATAATGTAAATAGTGTAGTCTGATGATATTATTTAAATATTAATTCTTTTTAATTAGGTGGGTTAAATTAATGACATATCTCATCCTCAACGATGATGTTGAATAGAAGTTGTATAAAAAATCACAAAGTATTAATAAATAGGTAACACACTGATTTGCTTTACCCGACAATCAAAAAGGTAAATATATATCCAATTTACACTAGAGTGAAAACGGTAGGTAACAACGATTTGCATCTGATTCAAAAAGATAGATAAAAGAACAGTTTGCACCTGAGTCAAAAAGATAGATAAGAGAACGGTTTTCAGTAGAGACAAAAACATGCACAACAAACCAGCTTATACAAAAATTTAAAAGGTAGATGACACAGCGGCTTGCACTATAGTAAAAAGGGTAGATAACAGAGTGGCTTACACAAAACTAAAAAAGGTAGATAACACAAAAACTTACACTAGAGAAAAACGGTAGAAAACAGAACGGCTTACACGTGAAACAAAAAGGCAGATAACAGAGACCATCAGACACAAGAAACAGAAAAACGTAGAATACAGAATAGTTTACACAAATGTAAAAAAAAAGAAAGTACGTTACAGACTGATTTCAACTAGAAACGTAAAGGTAGATAACAGACCGGTTTACACAGGTGTCAAGAATGTAGAAAGCAGACCGACTTGCACAAGTATCAAAAAGGTAGACAAGAATGGAAAGTTAGATAACACAGTGGCTAACACAAGGGTCAATAACGAAGAAAACTGGATGGCTTACATTAAAATCAAAAGGCTAGGAAACGCATCGACTCACACTCGAGTAAAAACCGTAGATAATAGAGCGATTTGCATTAGATTAAAAAAGGTAGATAACAGAACGGCTTACACTATAGACAAAAGGTAGATAATAGACAGGGTGAAACAAAATCAAAAATGTAGACAATGGAACGGCTTATACTAAAGTTAAAAACGTAGATAAAAGAACGATTTACACAAGCGCCAATAAAGATAACTCAACAGTTTAAACAACACTCAAATGATGAATACACCGGCTTATACTAGAGTCAAAGTAGTATATGACAAACCGGCTTACACTAGAGTCGAAAATCTAGATAACTGAAAGGTTTACGCTGGCTTATATAAGAATCAAAAGGTAAATAACATATTGTCTCACAGAAGTGTCAATAAGACCGGTTTTATCTAGATTCAGTTATGAAATTTTGTGCGATAACCTTAAGTGGCACTTAAGACCCACTAGTGATTTACAAAGGAGGCCGCATATACAGCAAGAGTAAGGATTGTGGGATGAGATCACTGTTAGATTGATACACCTTTTAGATATTGTTCTCGCCTCTTGAAAACGATTTAGACCAGCTGATTGAAATCTAGAAAATTAACCGACTTACACTAAAATCAAAACTTTAGATAAAAGAACGGCTTACACGGGTTTCAGTGAGATAGATAACAAACCGATTTACACAGGAGTCGAAAAAATAGATGACAGTGTGGCTCATACTCTAGTCAAAAAGGTAGATAACAGACTGGTTTACGCAACAATCAAAAACGGAGAATATAGATCGGCTTATACAAGACTCAAAAATGTGCATAACACATTGGCTTACACAATAATCACGAAGTTAGATAACAGATCCACTTACAGAAGTATCAATAAGTAAGGTATCATATCGGTTTACACAAGAGTCAATAAGGTAGATTACAGACCGGCTTATACAATATTCAGAAGGTCGATGACAGATCGGTTTATACAATATTTAATAAGGTAGATAACAGACCGGCTAATACAAGATCCAATAATTTAGATGACAGCTCGGCTTACACAAGATTCAATAAGGTAGATAACAGATCAGCTTATACAGGAGTCGAAAAGATATATAATAGATTGCCTTACACAAGATCCAATAATGTAGTTGACGCACCGGCTTACACAAGATTCAATAAGGTAGATAACACTGGCTTACACAAGAATAAAAATTTTATTGTAAGAGATACTCTTACAGAAGTGTCAATAAGTGAGATAACAAGTCGACTTTCACTAGAATCAAAAAGATAGATAACATACACTAGAGTCAATAAGTTAGGTAAAAGACAAGCGTAAAAGGTAAACGTAGGTGCGCTTTACACTAGAGTTAAAAAAAACGAAATAGTTCCGAGTTACATGAGAAGAGATAAGTATATATATGTCCAGTTTTTAAGAGTATCAAATACGGAGACATTGGTCTAGTTCTTAAACGACTCTGAAAGATAGGCGCATATACTCTTTACACAGAATTCAAAAAGGTTGACAGAGCTCTGATTCATATTTGAGTTAAAATGAATACATTTTTCCCATTTACACGAGAGTTAAAACGCATACATATGTTAGACATTGGATCCGTTTACACGAGAGTCAAGAATTTAGATATAGTTTCGGTTTAAATGAAACTTTTGAAAAATGGTACGTATAGATCCAAATATACGAAACTCAAAATATAGACACAATTCCAGTTCACACAATAATCAAAACCGTAGACATACGTAAGTATGTATTACGTAAGTACGTAAGTAAGAGATATGACATTACCATCTTCCCTTTTAAAATGGGTAAGTCGTTGATTTGGGATGCGACCTGTGCGGATACATTTTCGGCCGGTAATATGATCAAGTCCGCGATTGAGCCGGGGTTCGTCGCCCGAGACGCAGAGACAAAAAAAATAGCTAAATATTCTTCTCTTGCTGATAGATTTTTTTTACTCCTGTGGCAGTGGAAACTTCAGGGGTTATTGGCCCTCGTTCGATGGTGTTCCTTCGGAGGATTGGCGCGATTGCGTCTCGATTAAGGAACGAGCCTCGCGAAACGGAGTGGCTCTTGCAGCGTGTCTCACTGGCGACGATTCGAGGTAATGCTTTCTCCATCATAGCGGCTGGCAGAGGATAGAAAAAAATTGTTTATAGTTACGTTGTTCTGAAATTGTCATCATTGCTCGACTGAACTTGCTTTGTTTCAATGACTTTTGTTTTGTTATTATTAGTTACTTAGTTCAATAAATTGTTGGAATAAAAATAAATAAATAAATAAATAAACTAATTACAATATGATTATAAACATTGTAGAATGTTTCCAGAAATATTGTAATCCATACGTAAGTGAAAAGGCTAGACATTGCCTTGTTTAGACGCAAGTCAAAAGGCTAGACATTATCTGGTGTATACGTAAGACAACATTCTAGACATTACCTGGTTTATACGTAAATCAAAAGGCTATAAAAGGCATTGTTTATAGTCAAGTCAAAAGGCTAGACATTGTCTGGTTTATACGTAAGCCAAAAGGCTAGACATTGCCTAGTATATACGTAAATCAAAAGACTAAACATTGGCTGGTTTATACGTAAATCAAAAGGCTAGACATTACCTGGTATATACGTAAATTAAACGACTAGACATTACCTGGTTTATACGTAATTCAAAAGGCTAGACAAGGCCTTGTTTATACGTAAATCAAAAGACAAGACATTGCCTGATTTATACGAAAGTCAAAACGCTAGACATTGCTTTGTTTATACGTAACTGAAAAGGCTACATTGCCTGATTTATACGAAAGTTAATGGGCGACATATAGCTTTGTTTATACGAAAGTCAAGAGGGTAGACATTACCTTGATTATACTTAAGTCACGAGGTTAGATATTGACTGTGTTGATTCTGGAAGTATGCACCTTGTAATGGCCCCCTTTTGCTGCGGTCTGAGTTTTCTTCAGAGTGTAATCGATGCATCTGTCTCCAATGGTGTAATCGATATATCTGCATATTTCAACTGACTTCTTAACAACATTTCCACGTGGTTCCTTCAAATAACGTTTTGTAGTTTGAAAGAAAAATCCTCTACACGCATTATATTTTAAACGGAATCCAACAAAGACAGCCCGAACTTTTTCGCCTATAACAGTATATGTTGATTTCGTAACAAGGTCAGCTAATTAAGGACGCATTCGTTTCTCTAGAGCATATAGCTTAAAGCGTCTCACAGAAAAGTTAATGAAATATTGATTTTATTCGAGTATAGATTTCGCAATTGGTTCTTGCAGTAATGGTAGTAGAATTCATATATCAATATATTGGACGACAATCCAACGGAACCATAACAATTTTAAGAGAATTTGTAAAATTCTACTTTGATATGTTTCGCTGATGATCCAGCGTCAACAGAAAATCTTTCTGGTTATGACGATAAACTACATCCGGCAGCGAGGCTTCTGATCGGGAGATTTTTAGAACCACCTCTTAATTGTTGATTTTTCTAAGTTCATCCCGATCCGGGGTTGTAGCACCTGTTAGGGTCCTAGCTATGAGCAAATAGTAAAATCAATGTGCTATGAATGTATAAAAATACATTTTCAAAGTAAAGCATACATGCATTACATTTTTTTTAATTAAAATAAGAGCAATATATTTTTGGAAAATAAATCACCAGTGCTCTCAAGAAAATTAAATTTCGGTATTAAATGAGCAATACGGAGTTGATATGTCGTCAAACAAAAAATTTCACCAGAAAAAATTATTTTGAAATAAAATTCTTTTCACCTCTTCGTCACCGGAGCCCGTGGCACAATTAGTACGACGTTTGCTTAATAACGGGTTTCAATTCCTGGTAGTGGATGCGCACTGCCGATGAGTCCCAAATATAGGACGAAACGGGCGTCCAGTGTTTTCTGCATTCTGTTGAGGTTTCTTCTAAAAAAACTCGACGAATTACTTAATTATAATATATATATATATATATATATATATATATATATATATATATATATATATATATTATAAATTAATAGATTTAAAATATGGTTTTACCGCTACACAGTGATAACCATGTTTCAGAAATGAAAGCTAAAGCCCCTGAATTTAATTTTGTTATTAAACCAAAGACAAAATTAAATTCAGGGGCTTTAGCTTCCATTTCTGAAACATGGTTATCACTGTGTAGCGGTGAAACCATATTTTAAATCTATTAATTTATAATATTAATGCTCTGTAAATTTAAATTTACATTGAGCACTATTGTGTAAAAATAAAAATATCTATAAGAACACCGGATTTTATATCTTACTGTTCTTTCCTTTTTATATATATATATATATATATATATATATATATATATATATATATATATATATATATATATATATATATATATATATATATATATATATATAAATAAATATCATGGAAAATAAAGAAAACAACAATAAATCACAAAACTAAATAACAGGACACAAAGAGTGTGAGTTCAATACCTGTTTAAGGCAGTGGAAAACTTGGAGAGGTTAATTAACAGGAGATATTTGATAATTGATATCCAGACAAGACAGGTGGACCTAAAACAGTCTACCCCAGCGAGCGAAATAAAGGCTTCAGTTCGACATTCCAACCACCTGAAGAAGTCTGGAGCGTACGACGGCCGAAACGTCGTGATAAATATGGCAACAAAGATGGGAACAATAGTCCAAATAATGTAAATAGTGTACATAATACCTCATCTCAGAAATACATATATATATATATATATATATATATATATATATATATATATATATATATATATATATTTGTGTATTTAGGCAGCAATCCTTCTTTCAAGCACATTTCATTAAAAACCACTGACAAGGTGCTTTTATTTAGTGTTTTATATAATTTCTCGTGCGATCTAATAAAGTTTTTCTTTTTTCAGTGGATAACTTATATAAAAACTGTCCGAATGTTCTTTTTATCCGAGCGCTTTCGGCTATACATTTAGCCATTATCAAGGATTATATTTCAACTGTTAGAATTAGAAATAGTTTGTTATGGGTATGTTTTATAAAGTGATTCATTTTTTTGTTTCAAAACACGGTCAAGATATTATGTCCATGTTCAAAGTTAATATTATTAAGTGTTGGTTTGTTTATTTTTATAAGTAAGGCTTCCATTATTTTTAGCATTTTTTTTGCAAGTGGATGATGCTATTATATTAGTGTTGTCGACAAGTATATTCCGAATAGTGTCCGGTAGGTCTCCATGAATATTTAAATGAGATCTAATTGATCTATTGTCAGAAAGGTGTAGAGTTAATCTGCGTGTTAAACGATTTGTAGTGTGGCCTATATAATTATTTACGAACGTTGATTCTTGAGGGATACAATTCCTTAATGGACATTTGAATTCGTAAATAATGTTTGCTCTATTTAATTTTTTTCTAGGAGGTGAATTATTATTTTTAACTATAAGGTTACAAGTTTTAAATTTTTTATAATAAATAATTAATCTAATTTTTTTTTTTTGCTAATATCAACTGGTGCTATGCATTTTTTATAATGTTATTCATTCGGCAGTCATCCTGTTTATAATTATCGTTCATCTGATTTTTATAAAATATATATATATGAGGTTAATGATCAGAGTTGTATCAAACCAGGGAAACATTAAGATTAAAAAGTGCTCAATAAACGTGTGTAAAAACGAAAATAAAAATAACATATAGAGCTTTCAACTTTAAAAATCAGGAGGTCGGTTGAATCTGATGTCCTCGATATTCTATAGAACATGAAAAATTAAAAGAGAATCCTGCTTATTAAGTCTATTGACCAGCATATTCGAGAAATAATAGAAAAGAAAATACGTAGGCCGGTAAACGCAATACACATTGTTTAATAAATAAAGAATCCGGCGTCTGTTTCAGATACCATGTACCCGCTATAATAATGCCTGAAGAACTAAACTACTAATTTAAAAAATTTGCTAAAAATTGTTTTATATTTAAGACTGGATGAGTTTGCCAATTTATTTTAATGATATAGACAAAATACTGCAATATGGCCACGAATTCGCTAACTTGTGGACTGACAAATTGCTGGAGGCTCCGTCTACGAAAGTCTGGAGTCGGGATGCTGAAGGTAACATCAATCAGCTCAGCGACAAATTTTATATTAGTATTAATCATATATATATATATAAATATATATGAGATTGAGGATACCGAAAGGTTGAAACTAAAGTAGCGAATTCTAACCTCCTGACTTTTAAAGTATATATCTATATCTATGTCTATCTATCTATCTATCTATCTATCTATCTATATATATATATATATATATATATATATATATGAATAAAGAAATATAATCTTAAGGTGTGCTATATTTATGGGATATAGTGCTCAATATTAGAGATAGAGCGTGTGAATATATATATATATATATATATATATATATATATATATATATATATTATGAAATGGATTAAGTTCGACAATTATTTTAATATATTTTCTGTTTATACGTTATTTTTAAGTAAATGCTCTGTTTTAAACAGTATTAATTACATTAACCGTCCAGAATATTCGATAAATTTAGTAGAAAACATGTTTTTCTCCGACAGGATTCGAACCTGTAACCCTAATGGGAACCATCATTTGATCTGATGTGCTGTTAACCACTTAAATAACATGAAGTTGATTGTAGGAGAGATATGTTTAATATATAGGACGTCTATTATACCGAGATGTTTCCGGTAAAGTGATTTATATAGAATTTTAGTGTTTTTGACCAGAAATTTTCTGAAGATTTCTTGTAAATTGTAGGTTGATAGATGTTTTCTTCTAGCACTTTGATCTGATAAGTGGCACGAGAGGCATCTACAACTGGTAGTATGTCTGATATCGGCAACTGATCTATGACAAGAAACACAGGCTTGTACTGGCCAGTTGAATTGATACACATTATTGGTCATCGCTTGTCTACATTTGATAGTGTCATTTTGATTAGTGATATATATATATATATATATATATATATATATATATATATATATATATATATATATATATATATATATATATATATATTGCTTGTCAGCTGTCAATATACCTCATACCCTCGTGCGCTTAGCCTTGGAGCGGGTAGAATGGAGATCAACGTGTTTTAGTAGGCTCAGCAATTTTCAATGTTTTTCTGAATCGGCTTCAAGAAGCGAGAGCAATATCTAAAAGGTCAGTCAATCTAAAAGAGTTCTCATCCAACAATACTCATTCTTGCTCCATATGCGGCCTACTTTGTAAATCACTAGCGGGTCTTAAGTGCCACTTAAGATTATCACACAAAATTTCATAACTTAATCAATTAAGTTGTCAGATCCTCATACGTCGAAACCAACGGGAGAGTCCATTATTATATATAAGTATATGCATATATATATATATATATATATATGTGTGTGTGTGTGTGTGTGTGTGTGTTTGTGACTGTGTGTGTGTGCAGTAAGAATTCATTCAAACAAATTTTATTTAATAATATCGACAAGAAAAATAAAAAAAATATTATCGACAAGAAAAAATCGATAGATAAACTATCGATTTTTCTGAAGTTTTCAAATTTCCAAATAAGTTGTTTTATATAATCGGTAAACTTTACCAAGTTTATTTTTGTCCGTTTTTTCCAGCGACTACTTTGGGAAATCCGAACGCTTTCACGAAAAAAAAGATTCGTTCATTCTTCAAAGTCCCTAGAAGAGAAAAGAAGGAAGTCAAACGACAAGAGAGAAAGGCTTGAGAAAATCGATCCCGTCCTCGATAAACTTTACCAATGCCTTCAATCTACTGAGTAGTCAACCTTATCGCCATAAAGAAGCGATCAGAAAAAAAGAAATTAAATTATTGAATACGAGATAAAGCCGACGACGATTTTGGAATGTTTTAATTTTGAAATATTACACTTCATATGGCATAAGGCCAATAGGTGGAAGATCATTGGTCGTCATAGACTATCCTACACTTAGTTAATCTGTTTCAGGGCCTGCCTATTCATTCATTACAATTTACTCAAAATCCGCAAGAAGTTATTAATTGCCATTCAACCCAACACCTATCATAATACCGCATATTCACAGGGTTTCTACGAGGGTTATTCAATAAATAAGTTGAATTTTTAGGTATAAGGACTTCTAATACAGATAGAAGCTTACCTTTTTTGTTTGTTTAAATTCTTTTTCACATGGATTTAATTTCTTTTGCAGATTAAAAAAATCTTTGAGAGTTTTGGCGATTAACAAAGATGGCCGACCAAGAATCATGCTCCAGGATTGAACAGCTTTCAGTTATCAAGTTTTTGGTTGCTGAAGGGTGCAAACCAGTTGAAATTCATAGGATAATGTCAACTGTGTATGGTGCCACATGTTTCAGCCCAAAAATATCTACAAGTGGACTAAATTGTTTAAAGAAGGACGGAGCAGTGTTGCGAATGAAGACAGGCCTGGGAGGCCTACAGAAGTGAGGTCCCCTGAGGTGATCGAATCAGTCAATGACCTCATTCAGTCTGACAGAAGGGTGACAGTGGATGACATTGCAAGGATTTTGAGCTTATCTGTTGAGACAAACGCAGGGGTCATCAGTCAGAAGGAGTCATCTTTCATCATGACAACGCAAAGCCTCACACAGCAGCCCAAACGGTGCAGACCATCAACGAGCTGGGCTGGGAACTGCTCCCTCATACCCCTTACAGCCCAGACCTTGCCCCTTCAGACTTTCACCTGTTTGGTCCCTTGAAAGCGTTCACGAGAGGCACGAAGTTTTAAAGTGACAATGAAGTCAAAAGTGTTGTGAGCGACTGGCTGAGACATCAGTCCAAAGATTTTTACGCTGAGGGAATACGGAAGCTTGTGCACAGATGGGAAAAATGTGTGACAGTGCTGGGAGACTACATTGAAAAATATTTAAAAAAGTAAGCTTCTATCTGTATTAGAAGTCCTTATACCGAAAAATTAACCTTATTTATTGAATGGCCGTCGTACTAAATCACCAATGACATGAAAATATATACATTCGTTGTCAAGAATTTCGTTTATTATCTGTTTATGTAACTCGTTCCTAAATCCTCGCTGCTTGAACTCAAGGTGACATCATTTACAATTGATCAAACAGGATTTTTACGTATTCTTTTATATGCTCACTTCAGTATCTTTCTCCGTAGGAGTTTGTATATTGAAGTGTGGCTAAAAAAATAAATAAACCACCTAAAAATTCAGTGTTTCAACGTGATCAAACTTTAATCTCTCTGAAAGAGAATCGTATTAAATTAAAACGACAAAATGCAAAACGTCATTTCGCAAAGCGTTTCCTTTCATCAGGAAATCTAATTTTGTTTTCGATGATGATTTCTGAAGAAACGAAACGCGTTTTCTTATTTTTTAAAATTTAAGTTCAATAATACACACACAGACACACACACACATATATATAAATATATATATATATATATATATATATATATATATATATATATATATGTGTGTGTGTGTGTGTGTGTGTGTGTGTGTGTGTGAATATATAATCATCAAGAAACGATTTCGGCATTGATCACATTAACATTGCTATATAATTTTTTGTATAAATTGTTTCTTTATTATATAAAATATAAACTTCACACTCTAATATATATATATATATATATATATATATATATATATATATATATATATATATATAAATATAGGTAACTATACTCGTGTCGAAAAACCTTCGAACTCTTGATTTAACAACAGCCAAATCAATCACGAAGGAAAAGAAGGTTTTAAAAAAAGAAAGAGCCAGGAACATGAAAGTCTGTCGAAAATAATCGCACAGATACAGGTTCAAGGCCCAAAGAAAAAACCCCGATACGAGTAAACAACTAACTAAAGAGCTCAATACAAGCGTAGAGCAAACCTAGTCAAACCTAATGAGCCAGACACACCTACCAAGGTTTCACTTAGGCAGATCGTCAACTTATTCCAGATGTTCTTCGCCGACCCTGACGATCTGCCTAAGTGAAACCTTGGTAGGTGTGTCTGGCTCATTAGGTTTGACTATATATATATATATATATATACATATATATATATATATATATATGCAGCACAGTAATAATTCTGTGGAAAACTACTAAGACATTTTTACTCTCTTCCAATTGGATTGTACTTAAGTCCATTTCACTTTAACAGATAAATAAAAATAACAGGAAAAATTTCGTTGATTTATAACTTTTTAAACTTCAAACGAAATTCTCACTTCATCGATTCGAACAAGAGCTCTAGTAACTCGGCACCCCACGCTCCAAAACATATATTCAACTGTCAATAAATAACATAATTTAAAAAACAAACATCTTTCAGTCTACACATAATTCGATTTAATGTTTGCCTGTGTATGTGAAAATTGCGCCCTGATGATGACAATTTGAAATTGTCGAAAGAACTTGGCATGTATCTTCCATCTGATAACTCGGACATAAGGATCTTATTATTCAAGGAATTGATAGTAAGTTAATGTCTCATTGAATTCTGTTAGCGAAGTAATTTCGCAATTAATCACATTAACATTGGTAATTAATTCTTTGTATAAATTGTTCCATTATGATATAAAATATGAGCTGCGCACTCAAATATATATATATATATATATATATATATATATATATATATATACTGGGTATAATAGCAAAATTGGTCATTTGTTATATTAAGCTTTGCAGTGTTGTATCTTACTGCAATTCTTTGGGGTAAACTGAAGTCTACTGAACACTACTTTGAGCAATAAGAATGAATAATTGCTCTCCAATCTCAACAGAAGGATCGTGATAAAATCGATCGTAATCTAAAATATCATGTTCATCAGTAATTAATCATAGCTAAAAATCGGAAGCTCGGAAAATATCCAAATATATATATATATATATATATATATATATATATATAGAGAGAGAGAGAGAGAGAGAGAGATTACTGCTACCAGCAAGCAGAAACATTTTTTCTCCTGATGATGGCCATGTTGGCCGAAAGTAGGAATCTAAATGAAATGATAATAATAAAAACGTAAGAATATTAATCTACAACCCAGTATGTCTGAAGATTTTAATTAATTTTTTAAATAATTTTTATCGTTAATATATATATATATATATATATATATATATATATATATATATATATATTATTCCAGGCTCATTTTCCAACTTATTCCAGATGTTCTTCGCCCTCTCTAACCTTCTAACTTTCTATCCTGTAGTAACAAGGTGCCTGAAACGTTTCAAGTACGATTTCATTTTCAAGTCATTTTTCACTGTCTCTTTAGACTGTCATAGCTGAAACTCCTCTCTCACGTGTCAAACGTCTTATGGATTGAGTTTGATCTTTTCTAATTGATCTCTTTCGCTCTAATTTGAATTTATGATCCCTCTTCCGGTTGTGATCCCTTGATACGTTTTTGCTCTCTATTGTTCCCTCTTTCTTGATTGTTTTTTGAATGCACTTTGAAGATGGAAGCCAGAATATGAATGTTGGTATCATTACTGAAGGCCTGAACGATCTTTTTCCTCTCACTATTGCTCATTTGCGAAGACAGTAGTTTTTTTTTGTTTTTTTTGTTGTTGTTTTTTTAAGCTTATCACCCCAAGCAAGGCTGGAAGCCACTAGCACGCAAGGGGTTACAGAAGGTTTGGAGGAAGAGCAGATAGGAGTGATAAAGGAGAGGATGTAGAGAAAGATAGTGGATCGATCAAGGCAAGGGGGTTACAGAAGATTTGGAGCGAGAGCAGATAGGAATGAAAGGTGAAAGGATGTGGAGAAGGGAAGTGGATAGATCAATGCAATTGGAGATGTCGATTGACGTTACACTTAAATAGTTGGAGATTGTATTTGTCAGGGAAAACAGGAGCTCATCGGAGCAATTACCGTGAAAGTATTTGTAAAAACGACAGAGCGAGGCAACGTCGCGTCTGTGAGAGAGCGACTGCAGACGAGATGACAGATGTGTTGACACAAAACGATTTTAAGCTGTTCTTTTTCTAGCTGAATAACTGCAGGTCTTATCTGAAAACCTGGAAAAAAGAAACTTAATTAGATTAGCGATTTTTTTAGATATTAAGCATTTTGTTGTTTGGACAATTATACTGTTACACGATGTGTGTGCGCGTGTCCCTTCATGCGATATTTTAGTGATAACTTCGCATTCGAACGAGCCGTCCCAATTCTTTTTTTTATAATACCCTGTGTATTACGTCGATCTAAATGGACGAATTCGGACAACTGGCGCCTCATAACAAGCACCGCGCTAGCCCAGACAGGCACTCTATTTAAGGAAAGGAAACCTTGATTTTAAACATACGCTGACTTGCAGTTTGCGATGTAAATCTAGGCAGAAAACCCGGAGTGGAACCCCGAAGCCGTTTGGATGTCAACATTGAAACATTTTTGCCAACTCCTGCCACTAAGCCGGCCTCAAATGTAATACTCTGTGTTGTTTTAGATCTTGTCGGTATGCGTGTGTTTTCTGTAAATTTCTTTTTATGTATATAATAGTGTTTAATTTTAAATACTTATAAAAGATCTTTCTTTCACTTGAAATCATTTTAATAGACATGAAACTAACCTTTTATATCTTGTTTCATACATGACAATTCTTCAAAGTGTCTGTTCATATAAAACATAAAAAACTAAAACAAAATCCTACTTATTACGTCTATCAGGCAGCACGTTCGAGAAATCTTTGTAAAGAAAATGCGTAGGCCGACAGAGGCATAGACACCTTATTTTTTATTTATTAAAAAGTGGTTTAATAAATAAAAAATGTGTCTACCTCAGATACTAGGTACCCACTGTAATAATGACTGAAGAAATAAAAATGTCAGATCAAAAAGAAACCCATTAATTCTTTAAAAATAGCTAAAAATTGTATTATATTTAAGACTGGATGAGGCTGCCAATTTATTTTACTGACGAAATACTACAAATACGACCACGAATCCCCTAACGAGTCGACCGAGGGATTGCTGGAGGCTCCGTCTACAAAAATCTTGAGTCGGGATGTCGAAGTTAACATCAATCAGCTCAGACACAAATTTTATATTAGTATTAATCCTATATATATATATATATATATATATATATATATATATATATATATATATATATATATATATATATATATATATATATATATATGATTAATACGAATATAAAATTTGTCGCTGAGCTGATATATATATATATATGTATATTATGAAATGGACAAAGTCCGACAATTATTTTAAGACAATTTTATGTTTATACATTCTTTTTATAGATACAAATGTTTAAGTAAATGCTCTGTTTTATAATAAACAGTATTTATAACATTTACCGGCCTGAATGTCCGAGGAATTTTCATAGAAAATATTTGTCCTCCGACAGGAATCGAACCTGTATCCTATACAGAACCGTCATATAGACATTCAGGCCGATAAATGTTATAAATACTGTTTATTATAAAACAGATCATTTACTTAATTATTTGCACATATAAAACGAATGTATAAACATAAAAATCTCTTAAAATAATTGTTGGACTATGTCTATTTCATAATGTGTGACGTCATTTGATTACATTTGGATACGCTTTGAGCAGATATGAATGTACGTGAGAGATTCATGGAAGATTGAAATTTAAAGGCAGTAAATTCGACCTTGCTAACCGAATGCTGCTCTGTGGCCAAATCGGTTAAAGGCACGCCATGCTATATGACGGTTCCGTATAGGATACAGGTTCGATTCCTGTCGGAGGACGAATATTTTCTATGAAAATTTGTCGGACATTCAGGCCGGTAAATGCTATAAAAACTGTTTATTATAAAACAGAGCATTTAATTAAATATTTGTGTCTATAAAAAAATGGATAAACATAAAAATGTCTTAATATATATATGTATATATATGGTACAAAATAAAATCCAAATTCACCTCATATGCGGAATAAGCTTATTTGGAGAAACAAAAATATAATTTGTCTGTCTTGTCAACCCCGGTATAGACTGAGTTCGTGTCGGAATTAGAAAATTTACTGTGACAGCTAAAAAATAAATAAATAAATAAAAACTAATACAGAATTTAGCCGTTTCAGTCAGGCGAAAGGCATGAGATAGCGGTCAGGGGAAGTTAGAAGAAGGTATTAGTCTTAAAGGGAAGAGGTTTTATAAAATTTAAACTCGGATATAAAACTTATATATATTCCGTTAATTTTTTTATTCAATTTTTCTTCTGTCCTTAGAATTTTCTTCTCTTCTGGACATAAATGATGTAGAAAATGTCCGAATGTTCTGTATGTCCAAGCGCTTTCGGCTATTCTTTTAGCAATTATCAAGGATTATTTAAATTTTATATTTAACTAAATGTATGGATTCTTTTATGTATATATAGAGATATATACTAATGTTTGATACTAATGTAACACTATTTAGAAACGGCAGGTTAATTAATCAATTAATTAACCACAGAAGTTAATTACGGGGATTACTTAAACCGATAGATATAACGAAAGACATACTGAGCGATTACTTAAACCGATAGATATAACGAAAGACATACTGGGCGATATTCTTTTTGTTTTGTTATTTTCCAAAAACAGGGTATCGGTGAAAAAGATTTTTTGTTTTGTTATTTTCAAGTGCGAATCAAGATAGTCATTGTTACTTTCTCGCGGAAGTGTGATGCTGAGATATGCCAAATTATCTGCGAGGACAAAAGAAGGAAAAAGAGAAAGAAGAGAAGGAAACAGAGGGACAAGACTTAACAACTTAGATGATAAGAGAAAGAAAAAGGCCACCCACAAAAGCGATGTTGTTTTGGGTAGTGGAATGGCGAAAATTCTGATGGTCATTGTCGTAAAAATTAGTTGAGGGATACCAGAGCTTTTGGGCAGATAAAGCATTAGCTGTGTCGTGATGGCCATGGCTTGTGTTATCAGTAGCCAATGGGTCGTCTGCCGACCGCACACGGAGCTCGGCCCTGGATTGAGAGGAAATGTCGACTGGACAGAACATCTGTGTTCTGTTGAAATTCGTTTGTGATAACAGAGGCCATGTTATTGTATTTATTTTAATCAACCCAATTTCGCCAAAAAATTCGTCCACTTAATGTTGGCGGAAAAACATGGTTGAGAAAAACCATATGCCGTGAAGTTGGATAAAAATTGAGATTATCATTTGACGCCTATTGGCCGAATAGTCAGGCGGAGATGATCATGTGACGCAGAGGAGGCCTGCCACCGCCCATTGAGAGGATAGGTATGAGATGTTACTGCGAGGAAGTGGGAAAACCGTTGACGCCCTCTAAAGTATGGTGAGATACCCATATGAGAGCAGAAGAGGGTAGGAGTGGAATAAGATTTCCAAATATGGGAAATGATGATTATTTTTGGCCGAAAACAAAGAAAATCCTTATTGGGGATTTGAATTCAACGTGGTGGCCACACCACGTCCGACCCCACGCCAGGTTTTGATCGGCGTCCATATAAGCAAACATTTTCGGGTGTTTCAACAGTCAGTGAGTGAAGAGTACAGCCAGTACAGTAAGAGAGAGCAGTGCAGTGCAGTTCGCAGAGAGACGCGCCTCGCACAGGTGACCGCACGATTCCATGCCTTCCGACTTAGACTTCTAACCAAGAACAAATTTGTTGAAGTCCGACTTTAGATTTCCCACCAAAACAAGTTTCCGACTTAGACTACTAACCAAGAACAAATTATAGAAGTCTGATTTATATTTTTCACCAGAGCTGACTTTATTGAAAAACAATCCAGATATCCAGAACTAGCAAAAAAGTGTTACAATCCACCTTTTTTTTTCTTCGGGCTGGGAGAGAAAGAGATAGACGCACTCCTGTAACTCAACAAACCGACATAAAATTAATCACTATTCCTAACCAGCCGCTCGCCTTGAAGTTGTTGTTTGTGCTTTTGTTTTGTTTTTTTTATCTACATTTATTGTGCAGTATCACATTGACCCGGATTCGGCTGGCACTACGGCCCGACGTCTGATTGATCTCGTCAACCTAAGATCAAATCACAACGTGGGTAGGTTGAATCGAGATCAAAGCAGTTGCTTCGGTGACCAGGCGTTGGAAGCGAGCCGAGTACGACAAGTTGGTACTAGAACCCAACAAGACTTCAACCGATGTCCCAGGGTTAGCCCGTCACAAAAGACCGACGTTACATATTGGCGTCGTGACTGAGAAAGAGGTCGGACGTCACAAATGGTGCCGCGACCAGTACGGGTGTCACACTAATAATGCTTCCATGTTAGCTTTTTTTTACATGTGAATGAGACTATTATGTTTGGTAGATCTCCGTCTATATTTAAATGAGACCTGATTGAGCTATGGTCAGAGAGATGTAACGCGAGTCTTCTTCATAGGCATCTTGTAGTATATACAATATATTTGTGAATTTGTAATAAATATTAGTTCTCTGACATTTGGATTTTGCAGGTGAGCTATTGTTGTTGACGATGAGGTTAGCAGTACCTTTTAATGTAACTTGCACGTACGTATAATTATATTACTCCCTCAGCTGGTTTCAATACATATTTGCACCTGAAGATAGACTGCATGAAATTCCGAGTCGTGCTATCAACGTTGGAAATCAGGTATATTTACTAAGATTATATATATATATATATATATATATATATATATATATATATATATATATATATATAAAATCTTTTTTTATTATATTATTACTCTGTACTGGACATTGAGTTCTACATGGATTCTATCCTCTTGGGAATTTACATATATATATATATGTAAGCAAATGTGTGGATGTAGATCCGACGGTATGATGAAAATGTGGAAAAGACAAAGCAAAATCCGAATATATGAGTTTACTGTTTTTATTAACAAAAACAAAAAACATAATAAAAACAGTAAACTCATATATTCGGATTTTGCTTTGTCTTTTCCACATTTTCATCATATATATATATATATATATAAATATATATATATATATATGCATATTGACCACTAATATTATCAATATCTATCGATCTATCTATCTATCTATCTATCTATCTATATATATATATATATATATATATATATATATATATATATGGTGGGCTCTCCTGTCATGAACGATAAATGAGGGTCAGCATTGGATGGTGCCTTTCGTTTTACACTGATGCATGCTAGCAGGGGCTATTGTGTATTGTGGACAAAATCAAGTAAGGGAAAGAATTTTCATTTGTGCTTTCTTAAGTGTGATACTAGCCCAGCCATGCTGCAGACAAGAAAATCACACTGACAGATGAAATCTGTTAAAACAGGATTTAATATCTCATAATATATATATATATATATATATATATATATATATATATATATATATTTTCATTAAAAACGACTGACAAGGTGCTTTTATTTAGTTTTTTATATAATTTCTCGTGCGATCTAATAAAGTTTTTCTTTTCAGAGGATAAATTATATAAAAATTGTCCGAATGTTCTTTTCCGAGCGCTTTCGGCTATACTTTTAGCCATTATCAAGGATTGTATTTCAACTGTTAGAATTAGAAATAGTTTGTGTGTGTTTTATAAAGTGATTCATTTTTTTTTGTTTTTGTTTCAAAACACGGTCAAGATATTATGTCCATATTCAAAGTTAATATTATTAAGGGTTGGTTTGTTTAATTTTATAAGTAAGGCTTCCATTATTTTTAGCCATTTTTTGCAAGTGGATGATGCTATTATATTAGTGTTGTCGACAAGTATATTCCGAATAGTGTCCGGTAGGTCTCCATGAATATTTAAATGAGATCTAATTGAGCTATTGTCAGAAAGGTGTAGGGTTAATCTGCGTGTTAAACGATTTGTAGTGTGGCCTATATAATTATTTACGAAAGTTGATTCTTGAGGAATACAATTACTTAATGGACATTTGAATTCGTAAATAATATTTGCTCTATTTAATTTTGTTGTAGGAGGTGAATTATTATTTTTAACTATAAGGTTACAAGTTTTAAATTTTTTATAATAAATAATTAATCTAATTTTTTTGCTATTATCAACTGGTGCTATGTATTTTTTTATAATGTTATTCATTCGGCATTCATCCTGTTTGTAGTTATCGTTCATCTGATTTTTATAAAAAATATTAATATTATTGTTTATGTTTCGATTCTCGCCGTTGCTATTAGTTACTTTGGACAAGAAACGCCTAATATGGAAATCCAACAATTGATTAGGAAATCCGTTATTGATCAGCGTTTGCTTTATATTTTTTAATTCATTAAAGAAAAGCGTGCGTGAAGATGAGTTCTCGTGCGCTCGCGTGAGGAAATTCTTCATAACACCTATTTTATACCTAAGAGGGCATTCGTTAGAGAAATTTTGATGACAAGAGTCTTTGATAGTTGTTTTTTTATAAACAGAAGTTTTAAAAGTATTATTACTAAAATCGACGAGAACATCTAAGAAAGGAAGTTTATTTTTTTCACTAATTTCATAAGTAAAATTTAGGACAGAGTTTTTAGTTGAAATGTAGTTTTCAGATTTTCTATTTCTTTCTTATTATCAGCCAAAATAAAAATATCGTCAACATAACGAACGTATATTTTAGGTTTAACAACTTTAGTAAAAATCTTGTTTTCGATATAGGCCATATAATAATTAGAGAAGCACGGCCCGAGAGGGCTTCCCATACTTACTCCGTCAGTTTGTGTGTAGATAGTACCATTATGGCTATAAAAAGGTACTTTAGTAGTGCATGCAAGCAGTAGTTTCCTTAAAATATTGGATTGGATTGATGGAGGTGGAATTGAATTATTTTTATACACAGAATTAATGATAATATCGATAGTTTCGGAGACGGGAACATTTGTAAATAAATTTTCTACGTCAAGTGACGCAAGAATGCCTTGGTTTGTTTGTAATTTTGTGTTTTTAAGAATTTGGAGGAATTCGTGGGTAGATTTAATGCTATAGTTAGTAGGGAGATATGGGGTAATAATGTCGTTGAGAAATTTTGATAATTGGTATATGCATGTTGGAATTTGAGAAATGATAGGTCGTAATGGGTTACCTGTTTTGTGTATTTTGACGTTACCATATAAGTAGCCGGGTTGGTAATCGCCAATAATTTTATTTATTTTCAAGGATCCTGCTGCTGCATTGTTGGCTGTTATAAGCTTATTAATATATTTCTTCAGGGTTTCAGTAGTGTTCTTATTCAATTTTGTAAATTTAGTACGATCATCAATTAGGTGCTGAAGTTTTTTGTGATAATCCAGTTTATCCAAAATGACATAAATATTGGATTTGTCCGCCTTTCTGATTACTATATTAGGATTATGTTTTAATTCTGTAGCAGCAATTTTGAGTTTTGTTGGAATGTTCTTGTTTCTATTACGTGGAATATAATCTTTTAAACCTTCTACCTTGAGAAGATCTTTGAGGTTTGGATGGAGTATTATCAATTTGTCTTTTTGCAGTTGACATAATGATTGATGTAATATTTCAATTTCAGTCTTCTTTTTGAGAAGGTCGAATTTAGGTTGGAGGTGGCAATTTGGTCCCAGATTTAAAAATTCCTTTTGATCATCCGTTAATATGTGAGCTGATAAGTTTATGTATTTATCTTGGTTGTTGGGAAGTAGAATATTTCCTTGGTATAAGTTGCACAGTTTTTTTGTAATTAATTGTCGCTGGTCAAGTTCATCATTGTTAATACTGATATTGATGTGGTATTGTGCTTCATTATATTCAGTTTCAGTTAAAGCTTTTTTTAGTACTGTAGTATGTTTTTGGATTTCATTATTTATATGTTGAGTTTCATTCTTAGCTTTAGTTATTTGTCGCAAAACAAGATTCTTCCTGAAAGTTATATTATTACCCATATCTCCCTACTAACTATAGCATTAAATCTACCCACGAATTCCTCCAAATTCTTAAAAACACAAAATTACAAACAAACCAAGGCATTCTTGCGTCACTTGACGTAGAAAATTTATTTACAAATGTTCCCGTCTCCGAAACTATCGATATTATCATTAATTCTGTGTATAAAAATAATTCAATTCCACCTCCATCAATCCAATCCAATATTTTAAGGAAACTACTGCTTGCATGCACTACTAAAGTACCTTTTTATAGCCATAATGGTACTATCTACACACAAACTGACGGAGTAAGTATGGGAAGCCCTCTCGGGCCGTGCTTCTCTAATTATTATATGGCCTATATCGAAAACAAGATTTTTACTAAAGTTGTTAAACCTAAAATATACGTTCGTTATGTTGACGATATTTTTATTTTGGCTGATAATAAGAAAGAAATAGAAAATCTGAAAACTACATTTCAACTAAAAACTCTGTCCTAAATTTTACTTATGAAATTAGTGAAAAAAATAAACTTCCTTTCTTAGATGTTCTCGTCGATTTTAGTAATAATACTTTTAAAACTTCTGTTTGTAAAAAAACAACTATCAAAGACTCTTGTCATCTTAATTTCACTAGCGAATGCCCTCTTAGGTATAAAATAGGTGTTATGAAGAATTTCCTCACGCGAGCGCACGAGAACTCATCTTCACGCGAGCGCACGAGAACTCATCTTCACGCACGCTTTTCTTTAATGAATTAAAAAATATAAAGCAAACGCTGATCAGTAACGGATTTCCTAATCAATTGTTGGATTTCCACATTAGGCGTTTCTTATCCAAAGTAACTAATAGCAACGGCGAGAATCGAAACATAAACAATAATATTAATATTTTTTATAAAAATCAGATGAACGATAACTACAAACAGGATGAATGCCGAATGAATAACATTATAAAAAAATACATAGCACCAGTTGATAATAGCAAAAAAATTAGATTAATTATTTATTATAAAAAATTTAAAACTTGTAACCTTATAGTTAAAAATAATAATTCACCTCCTACAACAAAATTAAATAGAGCAAATATTATTTACGAATTCAAATGTCCATTAAGTAATTGTATTCCTCAAGAATCAACTTTCGTAAATAATTATATAGGCCACACTACAAATCGTTTAACACGCAGATTAACCCTACACCTTTCTGACAATAGCTCAATTAGATCTCATTTAAATATTCATGGAGACCTACCGGACACTATTCGGAATATACTTGTCGACAACACTAATATAATAGCATCATCCACTTGCAAAAAATGGCTAAAAATAATGGAAGCCTTACTTATAAAATTAAACAAACCAACCCTTAATAATATTAACTTTGAATATGGACATAATATCTTGACCGTGTTTTGAAACAAAAACAAAAAAAAATGAATCACTTTATAAAACACACACAAACTATTTCTAATTCTAACAGTTGAAATACAATCCTTGATAATGGCTAAAAGTATAGCCGAAAGCGCTCGGAAAAGATCATTCGGACAATTTTTATATAATTTATCCTCTGAAAAGAAAAACTTTATTAGATCGCACGAGAAATTATATAAAAAACTAAATAAAAGCACCTTGTCAGTTGTTTTTAATGAAATGTGCTTGAAAGAAGGATTGCTGCCTAAATACACAAATATATATATATATATATATATATATGTGTGTGTGTGTGTGTGTGTGTGTGTGTGTGTGTGTGTGTGTGTGTGTGTGTGTGTGTGTGTGTGTGTGTGTGTAATCTTTTTGGTTTAAACGTTGTTTTTTATGGATACCCACATTCGAGTAAAAGCATATATTTCTGACAAGATTTCTCTAATATTGATTCCACTGGAGTTGGATAAAAATACTGTTTAATTAAAAAAGAAAAACATAGCTTCTACTCATATATGAGTATCCATAAAAATAACTTTGAAACAAAATAACTTACAAATATTTCGGATTTAACCAATTTACTAATATATATGTTTCATTGAATAATACAGACATATTGTGTCTACTTATTTTTATACTGATCCTTTGAAGTTGTCTAATCAGTTTTTTGATGTTAAGATGAAATTCATCAAGGAAGGCGGTGTGGTACTTGCTATCTTTTCCAAGGTCAGGGGTGAATTACAAAAGACACCCTTATTGTATTTGTGATCAAATCTGCATTCTGTTGTGATGGTGATTGTTCAAAACACTCGCCTTTGAGGTCTGTGTTTATTTATCCGTTTTATCTATGGAATCTTCTGCAAAGCAAGCCTTTCAATACGAGGGAGCTGAACAGGAATTGGTAGAAATGTAAAATGGCATTATGGGTTATATGCACTTTAGTATGTTGTTGCTATATTCGTAATAAATTTTGTTGAGCGTTGATTTTGATACACAAGGCCTCTAGAATTTCAAGTTTGTTTATTATTTTCTTGGTGTAATATATTGGTGTTGTCTACGAGTATTTTCTGCATTGAGAAGGTGGGACAGGAATGTGTTTCAGATGTTGTCCCATAGGAACTTTTATCCGCCAATGAAGCATATATATATATATATATATATATATATATATATAT
>OZ038508.1:80310450-80377950 GCA_964036315.1 Acanthosepion esculentum | reverse complement strand
CCCTTTTATTTCAAAATGGAAGCAAATATTTTATCAAAACGCGGAAGAAACAAAGTGATATACGATGGATACCATTTTTATTGTTGATACAACGATCAAGAGGTATCCTGAATGAAAGTTTTGGCGATGTGAACAGAAAGATCGATGTAAAAAAATGTCATAATTGAAACTGAATCATTAGATCCCATTGTGTTCCTGAAGGGTGTTGTTCATAATTGCCAAATGAAGAAGTAATTTCTAAGATTAAATAGCATTACTAAGTTTTTTTTAATTCTTTTGAAATACAATATTTTAAATTTAAGTTTTTAATTTACATTATTCCATTAATGATTTAATAGGATACTTAAATGAGTAAAAGTCATATTGAAAGTTGAGTGTTTTCAATGCTTTTAACCTTTTGGGAAGAGGGGTGCCTCAGGTCAAAGACCGTGACATCGAAACATTTTGACGCCTAAACGACTGCGCTGAACAGTCCACGCCGAATCAGCTACGCCGATTCAAACAGTCCCGAATGGGCGACGCTGAAACGTGTCAAAGACTTATTTGTAAGCAAATAAACCAGGAAATACCATAACCTTATGAATCCCAATAAATAGTAACCCCGTGAATTGTCGAGTGACCATTTAGAGTCGAATCAGAAACGAATGAGGCCTGCATTGGTGGGAGAAGATTAAAATCATGAACTGTTGATATCCGCTAAACTCCAGTGAAACATCAAATGATGATGCACGCCATTTAAATAAATTCGTCATCGCGTAGCTTCCTTCAATTATAACGTATCAGCCGTCATCGATTATCGATGAAAGGCCATGAATCCTGTTTGTTATTGGGAATGAGAATCCTTAAAAGCTTCGCAGGGAAAACACGAAATAAGTCATAATAGCAAAAGAAAAATATCTGCTCTAAATTGTTTTCATTGTTTAACATCCAATCAACTCAAGCTTGCTGTCCAAATATCCTTTTTGCAAAACCTTTTAGAGTCTTTTTTCCCTCTCTTTCTTTCTCTGTTTTTCTCTCTCTCTTCTTTTGTCTCTTTCTCTCTCTCTCTTTGTATCTCTTTTTGTTTCTCTCTTTATCTCTCATTCATTCTATCTGTCTCTCTATCTATCTCTCTTTGTTTCTGTCTCTCTCACTTTGTCGCTCTCTTTGTCCCTCTTTGTCTTTCTCTCACTCCCTTTGTTTCTCTTTTTGTCTCTTTCTGTCTTCCTCTCTCTCTCTTTGTCCCTCTACTTCTATTTGTCTCTCTTTCTCTCTCTTTGTCCCTCTACTTCTATTTGTCTCTCTTTCTCTCTCTCTCTCTTTGTCGCACTCTCTCCCTTTGTGTGTGTGTGTGTGTGTCTCTCTCTCTCTCTCTCTCTCTCTCTTAGTTGCTAATTGCTTCAAAGTTAGTCTTCCTTGAACCACTATTGTGTCTTTCGTTTTTCCTAACAAAAGAGTGTAAATTTTGGCTTGAATAAATAAAGAAATCCCCTTAAATGTTTCATCATTTTTTGTTTTGAAAATCGTCTAGACAATTTAAAAGATCTTTAAATAAGCAAAGCCAGACTTTTTCCACACATATCTCTCTCTTTGTCTCTCTACCTCTCTTTGTCTCTCTTTATCTCTCTCTTTGTCGCACTCTCTCTCTCTCTTTGTCTCTCTCTCTCTCTCTCCTTGTCTCCCTTTGTGTCTTTCTCTTTATCTCTCTCTCGCTTTATTTCTATTTCTGTATCTCTCTCTCTTTTCCTTCTCTTTTCCTTCTCTTTTCATTCTCTTTCTGTCTGTCTCTCTCTCTTTCTCTCTCTCTCGCTGAGTTGCTAATTGCTTCAAAGTTAGTCTTACTTTTCTCATTCCTTGAACCACTATTGTGTCTTTCTCTTTATATCTCTCTCTTTCTCGCTTTATTTCTATTGCTGTTTCTCTCTCTCTTTTCCCTCTCTTTGTGTCTCGCTTTCTCTCTTTCTTTATCTCTCTCTCTCGCTTTATTTCTATTTCTGTTTCTCTCTCTCTTTTCCCTCCCTTTGTTTCTCGCTTTCTCTCTCTCTTTATCTCTCTCTCTCGCTTTATTTCTATTTCTGTTTCTCTCTCTCTCTCGCTTTATTTCTATTTCTGTTTCTCTCTCTCTCTTTTCCCTCCCTTTGTGTCTCTCTTTCTCTCTCTCTCTCTCTCTCTAAGTTGAGAAAGTCATAACACACTTATTCAAAACGATCAATGAAGTCTAGATGCTAGTCGCTTACTGAGATCAATATTTATATTGGTCAAGTATGTAAATACTATACCGTTACGTAGTTATTCATAGGTTTCATCGTTTTTAAAATCATTTCTCAAGCAAGGCGATAAAGACACTAAGATTCAACAGGTTACTCGGGATGAAAGAGAATGATAAAAAGTTATTAAGGAGAAAGGACAATAAAAGAACTAGATTTTAAAAAGATAGAATATTGTGATTGACGTTGCATTTAAATTTTTAAAGATCGTAAGTGGCAGAGAAGCAAGAAATCGGAAGAGACCTCCACAGGTGAGAAGTGCGAGAAAAGGATTTTCTGTAATAGAACTTATGGTTACATCAAGATTTTTCAACAGCAAAACGGTGAGACCTAATAGCCAATCTAGTACTACACTTAAATTGATGCGATAAAGATACCAAGGAGTGAAGCACTGCCATGAAAATATTTATAGAAAAGACAGAGGGAAGCCACGTCACGGCGGTTGGAAAGTGACTGCAGAATTTTAAAGAGCCGTATTTAATAGAAAGAGATTAAGGTTTGGTTTGGTTTACGGCATATCAACTTCAATGGGTCATTTAATGCCGACAAGATTCTAATATTTTTTTCTTCAAAAATGTATTGCTGGTAATAATTTTTTCTTCAAAAATTCATTGTTGGTAATAATGTTTTACAAAAATGTATTGCTGGTATTAAAACCTATTTTTACACTTTCGTAGTGTTTTGACCCCGGTTTGAGGTGGGGTCAACTATTTGCCCATAGCTGGGACCCTAGCAGGAGCTACAACAAGGGTTAGGGTGAACATGGGAACACCAGCAATTA
The DNA here is from genome assembly GCA_964036315.1 of Acanthosepion esculentum. Lineage (NCBI taxonomy): Eukaryota > Metazoa > Mollusca > Cephalopoda > Sepiida > Sepiidae > Acanthosepion > Acanthosepion esculentum. Next base: position 80,374,923 of record OZ038508.1, on the reverse strand, counting down.
AGAGGTGGTTCTGCGCTCCTCAAGACCTCCTGATCAGAGGCCTTGCTGTTGGATGTAGTTTATCGTCTTACCCAGGACGCGGATGTAGTTTATCGTCTTACCCAGGACGCGGATGTATTTTATCGTCTTACCCAGGACGCGGATGTAGTTTATCGTCTTACCCAGGACGCGGATGTAGTTTATCGTCTTACCCAGGATGCGGATGTAGTTTATCGTCTTACCCAGGACGCGGATGTAGTTTATCGTCTTACCCAGGACGCGGATGTAGTTTATCTTCTTACCCAGGACGCGGATGTAGTTTATCGTCATACCCAGGACGGAAGAGATTAAGAAAAAAAACTTCTATGCAAGAAACGATCAGACGATTCATTTTTTTTTTTTTTTTTTGCATTGATTATCAAAGTTTTTAGAATATGCTTTGCGTTTGAGTCACGGTGGAGTAATGGATAGCGGCTCGGATTGAGGTAGCGGAGAGCCGAGTTCGGATACCAGTCGAATCCATTACGTTCACTTGCGTGCTAATACCCTTGGGAAAGGTATGATTTCTCTTCTTCTTCTCCCAGCTATGGGTAAATAGCAAGACAGACTGGGTTCTATAGCTTTGGATGGCAACTGGTCTACCGCACAAAGAAATGGCCACCAACTGCGGGAAAAATCTGCCTCGACAGTCATGTATCGAAAAAAGACATGACCGCTCAAACGTGTATCACGCATGACACATTGACTGACTTGTTTCTGATAACCAAGTACATTTTTTACCTGTTATTTAACTACCATTGCTCATGAAAAAGCCGAGCGACTGGGCCTAGTACCTCAATTGGGTATTACGTCATGAAACATGAACATTTTTTTAGTAAACTGCTTCAGCAATATCTTTTCCAACTGAAAACAATTGATAGTACTTGAGATTAATAACGTTCTGTTGTAGTGAATACAATAAACCATTAGTTTAATGAATCATAATAAAATTAATGAATCATAATAAAATTAACCTTTATTTCAATGGAATCTTGAAATCAACTCCAATGTTTTATAACGTGAACGGCCAGTGACTCAAGGAGTCACGAGTAGTCTAGTATATAATGCAACGCTTAACAGAATTTAACTGAGACCAATCTCTCTTAAGCTCAAATAAAAGCGATTGCAGTTTGCCGGCCACTGCCACCGAGCGGACAGGGAGGTTGTCTCATCCTTACTCCTATGGTATCCCTCTGGGGGGAACCTTCTTCTTCTCGCGAAACCTGACTTTTCCTGACACCATGTCTCGGGACGCAGGGCTGGTCAATGGGGATCTGGGGAAGACAGTACGGGACCGAACAGTGTGGAAAGTGATTGTCAGTGGAGTTCCGACCAACCATAGGGCGGTCAAAGGATGATGATATTATAAAGCCCAAATAAAAAATGAAGGTTGAAGGACTTGAATTATAGATATTTCTATTATTTATCTCTAAATATAAAAAAAACATTAAGGTCTGATTGGAAGAACTAATTTTGCTTTTATAAACAAAGCAAGACAATTATTATGAAACCCAAATGAAGGTTGAAGGACTTGAATTATAGATATTTCTATTATTTATCTCTAAATGTAAAAAAACAAGATCTGATTGGAAGAACTAATTTTGCATTATAAACAAAGAAAATTATATATTATAAAACCCAAATGAAAAATTAATCTTGAAGACATTAAATTTAGAAATTTCTATTATTTATCACTAAATGTGAAAAATGATAAAATCTGATTTTGTTTTAATAAACAAACAAGTAAATTATGTATATGTATATATACACATATGAAATAATGGGAGAATATATTAAAGCAGTTGGTGTCTGTTGAAATTTAAACAGTTCACCGAAACCAAAGAGAGTTTTTTTAAGGAAGCGGACGCTCTCGGCAAAACGCGTTGTTTATAGCTTTTCAGTTTGTCTCATTATTTTCACTTTTATTTCGGATACTATTATACATCCTATAATATATATATATATATATATATATATATATATATATATATATATATATATGTAAGGTTTAAATGAGCAGCTCTGAATAGAGTCTGCCCCAAAACAGCCTTCTGACATAAAAGTTTTCCATGCCACAACAAATCGCAGAGCTTTTGAATATTAATTCAAAATGGCAGCGACTGGCCACTACTGTTAGTTTCATGTGCTTTCACACAATCATCAGATAGCCAGTAATATTTACCGACATCCCTACGAGGTAGGATGTGGCACAAGGCCGAATTTAATGTGGGGCAATCCAAGCCCGTAGGCTCGGCCAAAAATTCCCATGAGACCCCGCATAAACGGGGTCGGCTTTGTCTACCTCCACGGATGGGAATCTGCCCTTCGGCATAGCACCGTCCGGGTTTCTCTCTGCCCGAGTGTAGAGTAAATCATCCAGCTAAGATTTAAAATGGCAAAAAGAAAATTCCCACCGTGGAACTAGTTTCACTTTATTGAGCACTTTTTTGCTATACAGGTGGTTTTTTTTTATTGCCATTTTAGATCTTGGCTGGATCTTGAATGCAGAAAGTGACTAATTTCTATCACTTGTATATCCTTGCTTGAACCAGCTTCTAATGCTCTGGATAGAGCGGCTTGGGGATAGTAGTCGTGGCTCGTGGGGGCACAGTCCTATGGGTAAAAGAGAAATTTGGATGAGTTCCACCACGGAATATGTGATCGAGCAGCGCTATATCAAGTCTAATTCGCTATCTCTTCGACACCGAGGCCCGTTGGTACAGTTGGTATGACGTTTGCTGATAACATCCGGGTTTCAATTCTCTGTAGTGGATGCGCACTGCTGATGAGTCCCAAATATAGGACGAAACAGCCGTACAGTACTTTCGGCAATCTGTTGAGGTTTCTTCTAGACTCGATGAAATACTTAATTATAATTATCTCAAATCCTCCTAATTTTTATCACATATATCGCACCCTATAGCTCTATTTATTCATTTTCAATATTTTAGATTTTAATTTCTTACACAACCTGTGAACACTAATAGCAATGTCTCAATCCTCATAAATATGTTGGACACTATTGTTAGTGGGGGTAATATGCTGTATAAGTAGTCCATCACTAGCAGTGGTCTACCTACTTCACGCCGCTGGCGAGTATTGTATTTTGTTGATATTGTAAAGATTACCATTTCATTTCCAACCTTTGTTTTGGTTATTCCTTATTCAGTAACCCTTTCTAGGTTACTGTTGTGTCGGAAACCTACCACCCCTCTTGAAGATGAACTTGTCTGCGTCTGTGAACAAAGACTTTAAATAGTGGCATGTCAGTTGACATGAGGGAGACAGGGAGATAGAGAAGTTCTTGGCTGAGCTAGTTATTGACTACTCAGGCGATTTCTGTACCTTTTTACCAACCTATTAAAACCCTTTTTATTGTTACGTGTTATTTGGCGTTTGTCTCTACAAATCCCAAATCAACATCATAACAGTTACAACAGAAACAAAAAACTGTTGCGTAATCTCAGTCCTCGTATTTGATGCACAGACGAAGAAGAAAGTTGAGGCGATAATAATGTTGTTCTACAGGATGATGCATGTGGTGTATTTTGAATAAACGTGTAACTAAAGATGCTACTTTCAATTTTATTGAACTCTTACTAAGCTTAGAGTTATTTTTTGTTTTTGTTTATCAAAACAACGAACATGGGAAGCAATTCCGAAGTTTTTCAGAAAATGGAAACAAAAAGGACATTTAATCTTAACATCAGAAAGAGACAGTTGACATTTCTAGGGAACATAATAAGTGGGCATGGAGAATTTGACACTCTCAAGACATACCGAAGACAAGAGACACAGACGAAAACAACACATAACCTGCCTAATGAGCTCGGGTAAATGGTTGTCAGAACAGGGATTAGGAGATCACAAAATATATAAAATTTACTAAGATCTAGAAAGGACTAAAAATTGGAAGCTGTGGAGAGCCACGATCTCCCACGTTTTGAAGAGACACAGCACATAGAAGAAGAGTTTGAGTAGCTGTCTGACAAGATGGCGCCCGAGATAAAAGTTTGCACGAAACAGATGGCTGACTGAATTCATCCATGCAGAAATAACTGTTTGCTAAACGTTCATGGAGTGAACAAAACAAATATCAAAAAGAAAAAAATTACTAAGAGCGACAAAGGACAGGAAACTGCGGAGAGCCATGATCCCCAAGACACGAAAGATACGACACATAGAATAAGAAGTATTTTTTTATTTGTATATGAAGCGTTTAGCTTCTTAATGAGGTCAACAGCTACATGATGCTTAAGAAAAATATTAGTGATAAATATATCGCTATATATAATGGCGTGAATCAATATTTTTCTAGCTATATAGAAAGGTAGAATGACTATCCAAGATGAGGTATGTACACTATTTACATTCTCCAGGCTGTTGTCCTCATCTCCGTTGCCATATTCACGATTGAATATGTTCATTACTGAGAGTGAAAGAATAACGAAAAAGAAAACATATTCAAACATTTAACACCGCTAAACGAACAGGAATTTAGAAGATAAAAGATTACGATTGACATTGCATTTATATTTTTCTGATCAAATTTCATTGGAAATCATAAGGCCGAAAGAGAGATCTACAAGCGAGGAATCTGGCTATTTCGGTTGTAATGTGGTGAAACCTGGTTGCTAATCTAGTTTCGGCACGTAAATTCATAAAGTCGGGGGACCACAGAAGAAAGATCAGAAAATTTACCATGAAAAAAAGGCACAGGGAAGCTACGCTAAGACGATGGGAAAATGAGTTCAAGATGCCAGGTCAGGACCAATAACAATGCAGATTCTTCTCTGGATTTTTATCAAGGGTCTCTAAATAGACGACAGAAGTACCAGGCAAGATTTGACAACAATATTGAAGGCATGGACAAATGACAGACTTATAAATGAGTAAGATAGATTCTTACGAGAGAAAATGACTAGCGCGACACATTGAACCAACTTTCCTTTCAGAAGACCTAACATTTGATTCAATATAATGTTTCCACTTCATATCAACGAAAAACGTAAGCTCGAGATGACAGTTGAGGTTAGCATCAGCCATGGTGATGGAAGGCAAAAATAAGTCGATTAAAGGAGTACAGTTTTGTTTTGAAGGCGTTAAAATTAACAAGCACTTTCTTGTACCAGTTAACAACAGATTACTCCAATTTAATTTGAATGGAAATTACTTATGTTTCAAGTCAATACATACAGAAAAACACACCCACGCATTGTTGGATAGTTATGAGATGGAGACGCGCCATTTAAATGAATACACGAGACTTAATATATTCACTCGCATATTTCGTCAGTCACTCACAATCAGTCTGTGGTAAGTGGGAGACACCGGATGTCTCTCATCCGATACGTGGACCTTACATTCTGTCTACCGTGTGTGAGAGACTGCCCATTACTGCTGAAGCAGTATTTTTTATATTAACGTCGGTTCAAAATCCACACGCTTGTAATAACGATTGAAGATGTGAGGTCAGAAATACCTGCTTTCGGTGCTTGGGACTGACTTCTGGTGCAGCCAGCTTCGTTGAATAGCAATCTCATTTTGGCAACCACATGACACTTTGATACGGGAATTGTTAGAAAGAGGTTGATTTCAACGTCTCTTAAATAATTGGATATATTCAGCAAAGATTTACATAAAACTCGTTTCCTGGACATTTGTGATCAATGACGCTGTCATGACGGTTATAGATGATTGAATAATTATAGCGATAATAGGGTTTCTATCACCAGAACACAACAGACGTCATCACCCTCCGGCCACACTGTCTGGACAATTATTACAAATACTAACAAGATTTTTTTCCGCTGAGAATAGGCATTGTAATATCAGTGATAACATACATGTATGGACATAATCACTAGTGAATTAAGATGAAAGTATATATATATATATATATATATGCTAGGTTTCGATCATAGCTAGAGGCAACCGGACGTCTAGCCACACTGATGAGCTGTAAAACAGCGAAACAGTCTGTCTGTGGATGACAAAAATATTGGCTCCTGAAAAATTAATTTCGGTTGAGCTCTGTTGGTTTGAGGTGTGAGTTTGTAAACAGTGACTATTTAAGATAATGTAGCATGACTCTTCGGCAGAATTGAGTCACTGTGTGTTTATCTAAATCTAAAAATAAACACGCTAAAATTCACCTTCATCCGTGCGCCGACGGCTTAGTGGTAGAAGTTCCGACTGACGCCAACTCGGTCGGGTTTCGATCCTAGCTAGAGGCAACCGGACGTCTAACCACACTGATGAGCTGTGAAACAGCGAACCAGTCTGTCTGTGGATGATATATATATATATATATATATATATATATATATATATTACCATACAATATGTGTTAGCACGTGCGATACCCTGCCTTCATCAGCCGCCGACCAGGGGTGATCTCACGGTTTCGGTGGCTATGGCGGAACCGCCACCCCAGGCGCCACCAGCAGCATTTGCCACCAGGCAGGGTATGAAGAAAAGCTAATTGATCGTTCCTCTTTGTAAATTTTCATAATGAAATAAATAAAACGATTGTTCCTCTTTGCCGCTTCTGTCCGTAATGAAAGTTCCTGAACGCGTTTGCCGTTATTGAGGCGCTCGTAAAAATCGTTATAGACGACTACGCAAATATTTTACTTGTGCATGTTAGGCCGTGATGTTGCGCGCATAATACTTCAGTAATCTTTGTTCTGATCGTAACTTTCCTTTCTGGATTTGTCGTCGATTTGGTCGTTTTTCCTCTTTTTTATCTTTCATTTCCATTACTGGTCCAAACCACTCAAAGCAAACTTCGTATATTATTCAACAAAAGGAACTGATCTGTTGCCCTGTGTAACCCTTCAGATTGTTATTAATGATAAAAGAAAGGTCTTTGTCAAGATATATATATATATATATATATATATATATATATATATATATATATATATATATATATATATATAATGAAATGAAGAGGTTATAATGGTTCCAACGAGAGAAAAGCGTGTATATTAAAAAGAAGAGAGGTACCGCAAACTTTTTTGGTTGTAATGTGGGTTTTTGTTTTTTCTTTTTTATTAAAATATATTATTCTTTATTTTTCATAGTTTTACATAGTTTTACAACACGTGTTTCTGGTCTTACGACCGTCTTCAGGTAAAGGGTGGAGATTTCCACATATTATTAAAAATAATTATTAAAAATAATTAATTTTTTTCCTTTATGCTTTTCAATGTTACATCTTCTCTATATGAGACATTCTCTGTTTTTGTGTTGGTCATTCCAATGTCTTTCTTAAGAAAGACATTGGAATGACCATGGAATGTTTATACTGCCACTATACTGAGTAGACCTTAGTTGCAGTTTCTGGGAGAGAATATATATATATATACATATACACACACACATATATATATATATATATATATATATATATATATATATATGAAGAAATATAGTCTTAAAGTGTGCTATATTTATGGGATAAAGTGCTCAATATCAGAGATAGAGCGTGTGTAAATATAAAAGTGAACATAGAAGTCAACACTTAGAGGCGGCAGTCTGTTTCATGCTAGATGCAATCGTCATTCCACGAATGCTGTTATTTTTATCTGCTATTTATATATACGGGTCGGTGGCGCATTGTGGGTAGTCTATTGTGGCAGGTATTTTACCGGAAGTCGTTTATTTGTTTATTTGTGTCAAATTATTTTGCTTTTTTTTATTTAATTTATTTTTGTTTTTTATCCTTTATATTTATTTTATGTTTATTTTTTATTTCGATCGGTGTTTTTATTGACGTAATAAAAATGTGTTTATAGAGCTTATTGTGGGTAGTCTATTATGGCGGCTATTTTACCGGAACTCGTTTATTTATTTATTTATTTATATAATAGAGATTAGATTTAGATTTCTAAATAGTTAATTTTTTACTTTTAATTTTAATTTCATATTTTATAAATGTTTTAATATCTATGATAACCTTGCTTCGTTGTCAAATTTTTTGAATTCTCACGTACTTGTATTTTGATTGGTCATTCTAGCTTATCCCCTCGGGAAGGATCGTTAATTAATTTGAAACTTTTAAAAGCATTTATTCTACATTCAGCATCATCACTTGATAAGACACCAGAAGTGTTGAAACAAAATGGCTATTTTGTAGTGATTTTATAACATATTTATGTTATAATATTCAAATAAATGATTATATATATATATATATATATATATATATATATATATATATATATATATATATATATTATGATTTTATATTCAAGGAGGTCACGTGCTGTTAAAAAAGAACTCTCGTCATGCATGTCTGATCACTCACTACCATATATATATATATATATATATATATATATATATTTATAAATAAATGACATTAAGAAAACAGTAATTGCTGACGCGTTTCGTCCAATGCGGACTTTTTCAAAGCAAGTAACGAAATGAATTTAATTAAACAAAGAAAATTAATAAAAACAAAAAACAGAGTGTTCTTAGCAACGGGAATGTAGGAAACGCTATTTTCATATTGTTAACTGAAAATGACGTCAGTTAATGTCACGCGTGGAGAATATTTCATTAATCTGTGTTGATGGATTCAACCATTTTCTTTTGATTTTAATGTTTTTGTGTACATTTATTTGTGAGAGCAGTAATTTTGTTAGAAAAGGTGAAATAGGGAAAACACCTGGGCGTAGATTAATATTTGGGTATTGTTGGATTGCGGCACTCTCTTGGATTTTCCTTCTGAGTGAGTTATTTTCTTTTTTTATAAGTATAGAATTTTTAAAATCAAAATTATGGTTGAATTTATTCCTATGTATTACTAAGGTATTATTTAAGTTGTTTATTCTAATGTCTCTTTTGTGTTCATTGATACGTTTTTTTTATGTTTCGGCTTGTTTCTCCAATATATTGGGAGGAACAGTTTTGACAATTTATTATATAAATGCTTGCTTCAGAAATGTTATTGCTAATGTTGTTTGGAGATCTTATTATATCTATAATTGTTTTCGAGGTGCTTGTGACTATTTTAAGATTATTTAGATGGGATATATATATTATGATTTTATATTCAAAGAGGTCACGTGCAGTTAAAAAAGAACTCTCGTCATGCATGCCTGATCACTTCCTACCATATATATATATATATATATATATATATATATATATATATATATATATGACGTACATGATATATATAAAAATATAAATTTTAAATTCCCGCTATATCTCGTTCATCCGCATGTGTCGTTGCACCAACAAATTTAGTCTGATAAAGTCCCAAAGGAGGAAACGCGTTACACAAAAACCTTTTCCAAAATGTCATACATTTTTCATACATATATATATATATATATATATGTATATATATGGTGGGGGGGGGTGATAAGGCATGCATGACGAGAGTTCTTTTTTAACAGCACGTGACCTCTTTGCATACAAAATCACATACAAGATAAGACTTTTTTTAGTCATTGACTTTATTCTTCTTGCAAAATAACATTAACACCTAACAGCGTGTTTACACTGAACTTTGCCGAATCTCTCTTGGACTATTCTCTTGTGCTGTTATATATTAAAAGAAAAAGAAAGATAGCATGCATTCTTACATCACAAATGCCACTGGCTTAACACAAGAATTATTTCTTGAATTCTTCACGATGTTTCGTGAATTGAACATAATATTATTGGTTGACTGAAGCACGAACATGTACTTATTTGTATGAAACAACCCTTTTTGAAAATAATTTATAAAATGAAACGAGAATTATTTCATAACAACCTATCTGTTTGAATGTTGTGCATCTATGTAAGTAGGAAAATATAGCTGCTTATTACCAAAAAATTAAACTCTATATAAAATTCTGTGACTCCCGTTCGTCCCTCCGCCCATCTAAAATAGTCCTACATTGATAGATCGAAAGCAAATTTTGCAGACAAAAAAGTACAGTATTAAATGTTTTTTTTTATATAACTTTATGCAAGCTGACTACAATAGCTGAAATCAGTTGTTTTCGAGCGAAACTTTGAAAACACAAGTTTTTTTTTAATTTTATTTAAGAAGAATCCAGTTTCCAGTTCACCCTGCGTTTGCGAAAACTATAAACAAATTACAAGGCCAAACGCTTCAAAACGTTGGAATTTGGTTCCAGAAAGAAATATTGACTCATGGCCAGTTGTATGTTGCATGCTCAAGAATAAGAAATACTAAGAATTTATTCTTCACTGTTATTCTTCCTTAAGAAAATATTTTTACCATGTAGTCCTGTAAAATTAGATTAAATTAAAGAAATTATTAAACCGTAAAGTACTTTTCCAAACGAATCAACATATTCAAATTTCATCGATTTTTTTTGCGAAATTGAACAAAAAGTAGAGTTTGTAAATCTCGACAAAAGATGTTAGTGATAAATTTAACAATACTAAATACTGTGCAAATAAATCTAGTGATAAAAACTGTAGTAAAACAGGTATTTTTGGTGTCCCGTTTGCCAGTTACTCGCAATAATTTTCCCAGTTCATAGTAATAACCAACGAACCACATATAAGAATAAAGACAATTTCACCTGGAAATTAATATCATTGTTTGGGAAAATTAATCGCCTACCTTCTGAAAATAAACACCCTCCTTAGAAATTCTCTCAAATCAGAAATAATTTAAAACATTTTACAGTTGATTTTTTCTTTGATGTCTTCTTGAGATACAAAGAATCCCGTTAGATTAACTTATATCTAATGAGAGGAATACATGTATTCAGTTACTCCCTACGTTAATTGTCTCATGAACAAAGTATTTACTGATCTTCAATAAAGACATAAGTAAATAAAAAACACCTGAAATTAGTTTAGGATTGAAAAAAACCTATGCTAGAGATGAACTATGTTAAAAAATTCACATGTTAAAAAAAAAAACTTCATCTCCCGAACAATTTTTATATCTGATTAAATCTCTCTATTGTATATATATATCAGAATTCATCATTTAATATCAGTGCATGGGTGTGTGGCTTTGAGGATTTTCTTCGAACGTGGATATGTATCAGTCTTTTTCGTCTTGGGTGGGTCACTTATATATCCTCTAGTTAGGAGTGACCGATTGTTAGAATATCTGTGTCAGCACGTCTATTTCAAATACGAATATGTCTTGATTTATTCATATATATATATATATACTTATTGTAAAGTGCTCAATATCAGTGATAGAGATATCATATTCAATTGTATGGATATTACTTTGTGACCCTGGGTTTCACGCTTTTGCGATCATCAGGTAAATCATCTGATGATCACAATATATCACATATATATATATATATATATATATATATATATATATATATATATATATATAGCATAATGAGAAGCCACGTATACTTTCTTAATGTGTATATATAGAAAAAACAACTGAAAATATTCCCCCATAGCTGAACATCTTAATCAACCAGGACACTCATTAGAAAACTGTAAATGCGTATTGATAGATTCTGATTTCAGTTCCACATACACACGCAGAAAAAAAAAGAAAAATACTGGATTTTAAAATTAAATACATATAAACTACGGTTAAATAAAGACTTGGGTATTTTAAATTTTTATAAATATTTCAATAGTTAAACAATTTTTTTTTTTAGATATAGTTACAAATTTTTTTAAACAACAAATAAAATATTATTACAGTTAGATTTACGTTAGAAATATTCGAACACAGTTGCATTCCATATCACGTGACTTCCGCGTCTCGCGAAGGACGCTACTTGTAAACAAACTTCTGAAAACTGTTATTTCTGATGAAAGATCGGGGTCGATCTGAAATATCAAATACATATATATATATATATAAATATAAATAAATACTTTCACAAAAAAACATTAATTTTTTTTAATTTGCAACTTTTCAGTTGTTTATATATATATATATATTGTTAGTTTGTTAAAGAAGTATTTGGTAATCCGTATAGATAATCCCAAGAAGGATGTAATATATATATATATATATATATATATATATATATATATATATATATGGCCAGATGATTGCATCTAGCATCAAACAGACTGTCGCCTCTAAGTGTTGACTTCTATGTTCACTTTTATATTTATATATATATATATATATATATACAGTTGCGGCCAAAATGTTCAGAACGGCATTGTTTTCGTCAGAAAAGTAGGTATAATTTTTTATAAATGTTGTTTTATATTCTATAATTTTCACAGACAATAAATACGATATTAGTTATTATTGTCTGGGATTTTGGTGTAATTCGAGAAGATAATACAAAAGTTATGGATGATTTAGTGATTTACTGCAAAACCCATGGCGGCCAAAATGATCAGAACGGTTGCTTTTACTCCGTGTTTTAGTATATTTAACCGGCGAACTCCTTTTTTAAAATTTGTCAGCAAATTATTAAGCTTTGAAAGAAGGATAATTTAAGTATTGGGTCTATTGCAAAGATTGTTAACCAGTCAAAAAATGTTGTTCACAGTATTCTTAAGGTCTACGATGATTGTGGTTCGTGTGAAGCAAGAGATTCTACAGGTAGGCCAAGAAAAACGACCAAGAGAGAAGATCGTGCTATAGTAAAGTTGGTTAAAAAGGACAGATTTAAAACTGCTGCTGCTGTTTTTCCGGGAAAATAGCATTTTACTGAAGAAAACTTTATCTCGAAAAACTGTGTCTCGTCGTTTAGTTGAACATGACCTACAAGCAAGAGCACCTACAGTGAAGCCACTGATCAGCTCCAAGAATAAAAAGTGTCGTCTTACCTTTGCAACCGAACATGTGTTGTGGTCTCAACAAAAATGGCAAACGGTGCATTTCAGTGATGAATCTAAGTTTATGTTATTTGGCTCAGATGGGAAAAGGTACATTCGTCGAAAAGTAGGTGAAAAATTGTCGCCAAAATGCCTTAAGACTAGTGTTAAATTCGGTGGAGGAAGTGTCATGGTTTGGGGGATGATATTTAGAGATCGTGTGGGCCATTTGGTGCGATTACATGGAAAGGTAAATGCAGGAGTTTATAAACAACTTGTAAAAGATCATGTCTTGCCTGTGCTGAGAAATTCAACTAAGCGACCACCCATATTCATGCAGGACAATGCCCCATGTCACAAGGCTAAGGTGGTCATGAACTTCCTCAAGGCTGAAAAGGTTATTGTTATGGATTGGCCAGCTCAAAGCCCAGATCTCAATCCTATTAAAAATGTGTGGAATATTCTAGGAGAACGTTCGAAAGCCAGAAATCCTAAAACAACCGAGCAATTATGGAATGCCCTTCAGGAAGAATGGAATAAGATCACCCAGCAAGAAATTGAAAATTTAATTTCCTCATGCAGTCGAAGATGTCAAACTGTGATTGAAGCTAAAGGGCTTCACTCTAAATATTAAATAATTCCAGTATTCTCTGAATTTTTTTATTATTTTGTTATTTTTTCAACTGTTCTGATCATTTTGGCTGCCATGGGTTTTGTAGTAAATCACTAAATCATCCATAACTTTGTATTATCCTCTCAAATAACACCAAAGTCTCAGACAATAACTATTAATATGGTATTTATTGTCTGTGAAAATTATAGAATATAAAACAACTTTGATAAAAACTTATAACTATTTTTCTGACGAAAACAATGCCGTTCTGAACATTTTGGTCGTATATATATATATATATATATATATATATATATATATATATATATATATATATATATATATATATATATATATATATATATATATATATATATATATGGAGTAATTAATAGCTTCACGGATTGAGGAATCGGAGAGCCGAGTTCGAATTCCAGTCGAATCCATTACATTTACTTACGTGCTAATACCCTTGGGAAAGGTGTGAATCCACCAGCTATGAGTAAATAGCAGGGCAGACCGCGTTCTGTAGCCTTGGATGCCAACTGCTCTACCGCAGGAAGAAATGGCAACCTACTACGAGATAAAATATGCCTCGTCATTCATGTATCGAAAGATGCATGATCGCCTAAGTGTGTATCATGCATGGCACATAATTGAACACACACACACACACACACACACACACAAACATATATATATATATATATATATATATATATATATATATATATATATATACAAGTATAGGATTGGTATATACGGAATAAATTCCAATAACCAACAATTATTATTCTTAAAAGAGTGCTCAATACAGAGTAGAGCAGATATAATTATTTATTTAAAAATAATACATAAATATGTTATAAAATCACTACAAAAATAGCCATTTTGTTTCAACACCTCCGGTGTCTTATCAAGTGATGATGTTGAATGTAGAATAAATGGTTTTAAAAGTTTCAAATTAATTAACGATACTTCGCTAGGAGTAAACGCTGTTACATAAGCTAGAATGACCAATCAAAATACAAGTATATGAGAATTCAAAAAATTTGTTAACGAAGCAAGATTATCATAGATATTAAAAGCTTTAAAGTTGGGGTTCTAGTAAATTAGAATATGTCCTAACTATAAGTATTAAATTATATGATAAAATTTGAAATTAAAAGTAAAAAATTACCCATTTAGAAATCTAAATCTAATATCTATTAAGTTTAAAATTATAGAATTACTGAGGAGAAAAAAATAAAAAAAATAAAAATACATATGTTATTTAATTTATTTTTTCATTGAAATTACGTTAAAAAGGATGTTGATAGCTCCAGACAAAGATGTATACAACGAGTGCAACTATGATGATAACCTCTCATGTAAAACAATCCAAAAGACACCGGAGGTGTTGAAACAAAATGGCTATTTTTGTAGTGATTTTATAACATATTTATTTAAATAATTATCTGTATATATATATATATATATATATATTTAAAGATATTTTTGAAGGTACAAAATATTATCACAGCAATAAACGTATGAAGCTTGATATTACTAGACATATTAAAAACGGGCAGAGCAACCGGTTTCGCTCCCGCTCATCAGGCTTACAACGGGAGATTTAATTTAAATTAAAAACACAGAAAATGTACAATAAACGGAAATGTGGAGGAGGAGGGGGAAAATGAGCAAAAGGAGCTAGAGGCAAATGACAGCGAGCCCCAACAAACACTCACGTTGTTTACACAAGGAAGACTTGCGGGACCCGATGTAAAGTGCCTCCAGCAACTTAAGGTGAAATAACGAGTGTGACCGGGACAACACAGTGAACCGGTCAACACAAGATTTATTTGCACAAAAAGTACAAATTGTGGCACAAGGCCGAAAAAGGGGAGGGGTAAAGGCTGGTCATTACTTACTATCCTATACCTAGCTAATCAGATTCGCGACCCATTCATACATTACAATTATCTCATTCACCACAAGAACTCATCCGTCGCCATTCAAACCTTCATCCACCATAATACCACATCCACACCAGGGGAACCTACAAAAAACGCGCCCCACACCATAAAAATTTGGATGATAATAAAATACATTAAAATTCTAATAATGAAAAGATGAAAGTGGGGAGGGAGATGAACCCAATAACAAACTAAAAATTCAACAAATATTTAAACTAAACATAATTCGTGTTAGTAGGGACCGTCCAACCCTCAAAATAGAGAGGCCGCTGTATTCTGCCGATAAGGCAAAATCAAGAAGCACTCTCGCTAAGGGAGTGGGAAGGAGAAAAATAACACGGGCGTGGGGAAATAAAAGGCTGAGCCAGTCGAGATAAAATTGGGGGGTTAAAAACAAACTGGGGAGGTTGGGAATCTCGACTTGGATCATAACTGAAAAGATAGCCGGGAAACAGGCCGGGAACAACACTTACTCACATTAACTAGGTACACTTAAGCTTGTCTAACCTAACCAAGGGGAGGGTTCCACAGGAAACCACCCCGATGTAACTTTGGTTGACCTAGAAAAGAAAATCAAGGCTAGCCCCGTTCAAACGAACCAAGCTCGCCGCTTTTACCCACCTTTCGCTAAAGACTGTCGAATGCAATCGTTTTCTATCAGTTCTAATCTTCATCTTGAGCTGGTGCTCAAAGAATCGGATCAGATCCTGATAAGAAAGCTGATTGCCTCGCAAGACTTCCTCCTTGCGCGTCGTCCATATCACCATTCGGGCCGTGGCTAGCAGCATCAGAAACACCATTCGTTTCACCCCGGAATACGGGGGCGACACATTGTCACACGCGTATGCACGATCAATGGACACGAGTTCTTCGGGAGCGAGACGAGCCGTCAGCTCGCCGACATGGTCCCATAAGGGGCGGACCCGGGGGCAATGGTAGAAGGCGTGCGAAGCCGTTTCTTCTAATCCAAGGCCACACCGTTCACAGTCTGGCAAGTCCGCCAAGCCCCATATGAAAGCCTTGTCGTTGAGAGGCAGCCGATTCCGAGCCAATCGCCAGGTAAGCGAAAACTCAGTGTTACTGAGATAATCCGCCGCTGGCGCCCAAGACCAGTAGGAGCGATACTCCTCCTCCGAACAGTCGAGCGTATCACGTAGAAGATCCTTCGCGCGACCCTCCACTAATCCCCGATAGAAGACCTTCCTAGGCCGTGAAAGGTCACTGGACCGCGGAATAGCCCTCAAGGCTGACCGACACTCGCTGAGGAAAGGCGATTCATCTCGAGACCTACAATGGCGCTCGGACTTCGAGATGGGGGGATTGATTGTAAGGCGAGGGAAGGCGTCCCTAACAATCCCCTCCAGAATCGGATCTCCTCCAGTCAATGCGCGGCGTAGGAAAGACAACCGAGAGGCACGGATGTGACTCTGCAAGTGTGGCATTCCCAGCCCCCCATGACACGGACGTTTGGTGCAGACTCGTCTGTCGACCCTGTTCGCGCGTCCCCCCCATAAAATGGAGGATAGCGCTTGCTCGAGCGCCTTTCTCTGGGCCTTACAGAGAGGAAGTACTGACAAGCGATAAAGAATCAGGGGGAAAATGTATGTAACACACACCTCCGCCCTGCCCTTTACGGACAACCTCCGTCGATTCCAAGTCTTACCGGCAGAAACGACCTTTGCTAGTACTTCAGACCAATTTTTCTTCAGCTGGAGGTCGGGTCCAAACCACACCCCAAGAATGCGGACAGGACCGTCCGTCCAACCGAAGCGGCCTGGAAGATCACGCCCCTTCCAGGCACCTAACCGCAAGCCGGAAGACTTGTCGCGGTTTATCTTGGCCCCTGTCACCTTCTCGTACCGATCAAGCGCCTTCTGCACCGCCTCAATATCGCTAAGGGACGACACGAAAGCGGATACGTCATCGGCGTACGCGGAAACCCTGGCTCGAGACCCTCCAGGAACGGCGATCCCGCGTAGGGCCGGACTGCACGCCTCGTCCTTCAGCCGGCGCAGGAGAGGCTCCAACGCCAAAGCATAAAGGAGAGGCGACAGCGGACAACCCTGACGAACCGACCTCGACAGAACAAAAGCGCCCGACAACTTTCCGTTCACCTGTACCACAGCACTGGGGGAGCGATACAGGAGGCTAATCCAGCGGCAGAAGTCGGGTGCGAATCCGGCGGCCTGCAGGACAGTAGCAAGGTAGCGATGGTCGACCCTATCAAATGCCTTGGACTGATCCAAATTGATCAGCGCGGCTTCTTCGTCGTCTTTTACGCCCTCTAGGATCGTGCGGATCAAATGCAGGTTGCTCTGAATTGTTCGGCCCCTCACAGAAAAAGTCTGCTCAGGTCCCAACAGAGACTCGGCAACTGACTGCAAACGCTCCTGCAGGATCTTGGCCATAATCTTTAACTCTGTGTTTAGCAGAGTTATGGGCCTATAATCATCTAGTTTCCCCCCAACACCCTTGCCCTTTTTCAACAGAGTGATCACACCCCTGGAAATGCGATTGGGGATGGACCCCGACCGAAACCAGTTGTTGAACACTGCTGTCAAAATCGGAACAAAGATGTGCGACAGCCTCAAGTACAATTCGTAAGGCAAACCATCCAGACCGGGCGACTTGCCTCTGCCGACCTTCTTCAGTGCCTCGTAGACTTCGCCCTCCGTGATCTCTCCCTCGCAGCTAGCTGCTTCAGTCGGCTCAAGCCGAGGAAAGTCAGCCAAATAGCTGCGAAACTCCTCCTCACGGAGACCAGGCTCCTTGGTAAAGCGGCTCTCGAAATGCCGCCGAAACGCCTCGCACATGTCGTCAGTCGACCGCAGAGTACGCCCCTCCGGGGTTTCGACTTGACGAATGCAACGATCACCACCTCGACGGACTTCTTCCCGACGCAGATCTGCGCCCAGGTTCACAGCTTCGTTAGACATCTTACTTAACTTATGCCTAATTACCTGACCCATGTAGCGATCGCTATTCGAACGCTGCAGGGCCTCCCTAGCTAGGGCTATCTCTAGGGGATCCCCCCCAGCCTCCGCCCGGGAAAAATTAGACTTAAGTGTCTTCACCTTGTCAGCTTTATCTAGAGCGAGCCGTTTGCTGAACTCAGTGGTGAAAGACCTAATTCTATCCTTAAGTTTCTCCCACCACCTATTCCCGATAACCGCCCCCACTAGCTCCCGCTGCACGAATTTAATTAGCTGCTCCTGGAAGTCCCGCCTGTCCAGTAAAGACAGATTGAACTTCCAGTACCCAGCCATTCTAGGCCTATGTTCTAACGCCACACGGGCACAAACGAGTTTGTGATCCGTGTAGCCTACCCAGTGGAACGTGGGACAATCTAAAAAGTCTATGTCGGCTCTACGAACTAACATTCTGTCAATGTAGCTAACTACTTTGTCAGACGGCCAGCTAAGAGCCCACGTCCACATTTTCCCGCTGGGATGATCGACCCGGTATCTATCGACGAGACCATAATCGCCAATCAGATCGACCAGGCAACGATCGCCCCTACTCCCGCTAGCGCCCCACACCCTGTCTAACTTGGGGTCCAGGACGGCATTCCAGTCCCCCATTAGAACTAGGCGTGAAGAATCGACTAGGAACGGCCCCAACCGCCGAAAAAAGGAATCCCGCTCCTCCCAGTCGTTGGGCGCATAAACCGCAACGACCCGAAACGAACCACTTTTCACGGCAATATCGGCCACGATTAACCGGCCCTCGGCATCTGTATGCACAAGGTCCACCTTCGCATCGAGAGTCCGTCTAACTAGCAAAGAAACTCCTCTGGCAAGCCGGTCCCCATATGCTGAATAGATGACAAAGTCATCCTCCAGCACACAAGCATCGGACGAGCAAACAAAGTGGGTCTCTTCAATCGCGGCAACATCCACGCTGAAGGACAGGAGATCCCGAAGCAGGCGGGCAGCCTTGCTCCGACCTCTCAAGCCCTTCACATTCAAACTGGCTATCTTAATAGACATTTGCTAGGCCTGCAAAAAAGAAAAATTACAGCAAATAACCTAAGTACATACAGGGCGGAAATCTGCAGCTGACAGGACCCCGACGGATTGTCCCAGGCTTCCTGTACCCAATTCCGTCGTCATCCTCCCGCCCGAGACAATCCCGCCGACGTCCGTGGGATAAATTAATTTTACAGCCCTATATAAGGAGGGATGGAGCAATACCGGGACCCTCCCAGAGCAAAATTGTCGCAATTTTTTTAAATTTACATTCTCTAGTTCCAAAATCCTCATGTTAGGGAAAGCTGCCTTAGCTTCGTATAGATGGTTCCACACTTCTAGTTGGCCCCCAGTTTCCCTTATACAGGTTATAACTCCTGGGGCCTCGGGGAAGTTTCGGGGATCTTCTACGCTTTTGCCGTCAACTTGCTCCATCTTATATAGGGACCCTAACAGGGCCTTCCTCTGCTTAGCAAGGCCCTTCTTATATTCGTCCCTATCCACCTTGCAGACCTGCTCCGGGCCTGAAAACGCCTTTTTCTTCTTTTTCTTCTTCTCCCTTGATGGATGAGGGGGGGAAGAAGTGGATGTCTGAGGGGGGGTGGAAAGTGGGCTGATGGGAGAAGTGAAGGGGGAGGGGGAAATAATGCGGATGGGAGAGGAAGAGTGACGTCTGGATCTTTGAGGTTGCTTTATATCTTCAAAAGAGGCGGGGACGGAGATTGCCCTGGTTCTATTCCTCTCTGCCCTACCCCGGTCAGCGTGGCCCTGCGACTGTTCGTCGTCACTTTCTTCCCTTGCTCTTTTGAGGGATGTCTGCCGAGGGGGAGGAATTTCTTCCACCTCCATCTCTATCTCCTGCTGCTTTTTGGGCTGTTTTCGCTGCTGCTGCTGCCTTTCTGGCTGTTGGGGTTTTTGCTGCTGCTGCTTCTTTGGAGATTTTGGGGATTTCTCCGCTCCCTTCTTGTGAGGTAGCACCTCCTTCTCTTGGCTCTTTTTGGATGGAGGAGTCTCCTGAGTGGCCTGGACATTAGGGGACTTCTTACCCCTCGCTACCACCTTCCAGGGTTCCTCCGCCGACTTTGCTGATGATCCCTCGTCTGGGGTCTTCTCCACTGTTGTAGCTGCTACTTCTTTTGTTGCCGCTGTTGTTGTTGCTGCAGATGTTGGTACTATTGGACTCGGTTTTTTGCTTTTTGCAGGGCACTCCTTGGCCATGTGGCCCAAAGTGTCGCAAAACCAACAAAAGGGTCGTCTGCCTTCCACTACTACCAGCATCTTCCTCTGTCTGCACATCAGAGTATTCGGCAGGTTTCTATAATTTTCCTGGTTCACGGTGATCTGTATCTCAAGGTCTCCAGTGGCAATACCAATTTTGCTTGTGAGGGCCTTCACTTCATGTACTTCGCCATATAAGGCAAAGAAGGCCCCCATTCTATCCTCTGATACGTCCGCTGGAACACCGTGAACCGTCACCTTGGTCCTGCGAGTACCCATATACTCAGTCTGCAGGCGCAGGTTTTTCGTCAAAAGAACACTTCCTGCCAGCTCCTTCGCTTGTTGCTCCGTAGCCAGCAAGATGTCCCACAAGGCGTTAGTTCTCCTTGCGAGAAGCTTGGGGTTTAATTTTAAAGCCTTTAAGGCTTCTTCCATACTGTCCCTGCTGACTCCAATCAACTTCCGCGTTTTAACGTCCGAAGTCAGCAGAGATATTGTCCTTGTCCGGATGTCCTTGAACGCCTCCTCAATGGTCAGAAATTCCGTCCCCTTGAAGGAGTCTTCAAAAAACTTCCTTTGCTCTTTGTAAAAATTGGCATCTTTTGTCATCGGCCTATTTTGTGACCAGGCCGTTTTACAAGGTGACACCGGGTCGTCAACCGGTGTTTTGTTGTTAATATCCGCCATGGTAGGATTTTAAAGTCCTACCACGGCGAACGAAGATAAGGAAATATTCAAAAACAAATAAAACTGGAAAAACGGGGCAAACAAGGATAATATATAATTCAACAAAAGAGAAAAATGCAAAATAAAAGCGGGGAGGGTAGCAAACAGAAAAGAAATAAACGGAAACTGTCAAAACTTAAAATATACGCTAAAACAAAAAATTAAAAAATAAAATTCAAAAGAGTTTTGAAACTGAAAAAGTAAAAACTTAACTTTCACTCTTCAATGCTAAAACGTCTGGGCAACTGGTTCAGCTCTCGACCAGCTGACAGACAAAAATAAAACAGGTTGTAACTTAATACAAACCCTGCAAACTGTGACCAAAACAATACGGTGAACCGGTCAACACAAGATTTATTTGCACAAAAGTACAAATTGTGGCACAAGGCCGAAAAAGGGGAGGGGTAAAGGCTGGTCATTACTTACTATCCTATACCTAGCTAATCAGATTCGCGACCCATTCATACATTACAATTATCTCATTCACCACAAGAACTTGTCCGTCGCCATTCAAAACTTCATCCACCATAATACCACATCCACACCAGGGGAACCTACAAAAACGCGCCCCACACCGTAAAAATTTTGATGATAATAAAATACATTAAAATTCTAATAATGAAAAGATGAGAGTGGGGAGGGAGATGAACCCAATAACAAACTAAAAATTCAACAAATATTTAAACTAAACATAATTCGTGTTAGTAGGGACCGTCCAACCCTCAAAATAGAGAGGCCGCTGTATTCTGCCGATAAGGCAAAATCAAGAAGCACTCTCGCTAAGGGAGTGGGAAGGAGAAAAAATAACACGGGCGTGGGGAAATAAAAGCTGAGCCAGTCGAGATAAAATTGGGGGGTTAAAAACAAACTGGGGAGGTTGGGAATCTCGACTTGGATCATAACTGAAAAGATAGCCGGGAAACAGGCCGGGAACAACACTTATTCACATTAACTAGGTACACTTAAGCTTGTCTAACCTAACCAAGGGGAGGGTTCCACAGGAAACCACCCCGATGTAACTTTGGTTGACCTAGAAAAGAAAATCAAGGCTAGCCCCGTTCAAACGAACCAAGCTCGCCGCTTTTACCCACCTTTCGCTAAAGACTGTCGAATGCAATCGTTTTCTATCAGTTCTAATCTTCATCTTGAGCTGGTGCTCAAAGAATCGGATCAGATCCTGATAAGAAAGCTGATTGCCTCGCAAGACTTCCTCCTTGCGCGTCGTCCAAATCACCATTCGGGCCGTGGCTAGCAGCATCAGAAACACCATCCGTTTCACCCCGGAATACGGGGGCGACACATTGTCACACGCGTATGCACGATCAATGGACACGAGTTCTTCGGGAGCGAGACGAGCCGTCAGCTCGCCGACATGGTCCCATAAGGGGCGGACCCGGGGGCAATGGTAGAAGGCGTGCGAAGCCGTTTCTTCTAATCCAAGGCCACACCGTTCACAGTCTGGCAAGTCCGCCAAGCCCCATATGAAAGCCTTGTCGTTGAGAGGCAGCCGATTCCGAGCCAATCGCCAGGTAAGCGAAAACTCAGTGTTACTGAGATAATCCGCCGCTGGCGCCCAAGACCAGTAGGAGCGATACTCCTCCTCCGAACAGTCGAGCGTATCACGTAGAAGATCCTTCGCGCGACCCTCCACTAATCCCCGATAGAAGACCTTCCTAGGCCGTGAAAGGTCACTGGACCGCGGAATAGCCCTCAAGGCTGACCGACACTCGCTGAGGAAAGGCGATTCATCTCGAGACCTACAATGGCGCTCGGACTTCGAGATGGGGGGATTGATTGTAAGGCGAGGGAAGGCGTCCCTAACAATCCCCTCCAGAATCGGATCTCCTCCAGTCAATGCGCGGCGTAGGAAAGACAACCGAGAGGCACGGATGTGACTCTGCAAGTGTGGCATTCCCAGCCCCCCATGACACGGACGTTTGGTGCAGACTCGTCTGTCGACCCTGTTCGCGCGTCCCCCCCATAAAATGGAGGATAGCGCTTGCTCGAGCGCCTTTCTCTGGGCCTTACAGAGAGGAAGTACTGACAAGCGATAAAGAATCAGGGGGAAAATGTATGTAACACACACCTCCGCCCTGCCCTTTACGGACAACCTCCGTCGATTCCAAGTCTTACCGGCAGAAACGACCTTTGCTAGTACTTCAGACCAATTTTTCTTCAGCTGGAGGTCGGGTCCAAACCACACCCCAAGAATGCGGACAGGACCGTCCGTCCAACCGAAGCGGCCTGGAAGATCACGCCCCTTCCAGGCACCTAACCGCAAGCCGGAAGACTTGTCGCGGTTTATCTTGGCCCCTGTCACCTTCTCGTACCGATCAAGCGCCTTCTGCACCGCCTCAATATCGCTAAGGGACGACACGAAAGCGGATACGTCATCGGCGTACGCGGAAACCCTGGCTCGAGACCCTCCAGGAACGGCGATCCCGCGTAGGGCCGGACTGCACGCCTCGTCCTTCAGCCGGCGCAGGAGAGGCTCCAACGCCAAAGCATAAAGGAGAGGCGACAGCGGACAACCCTGACGAACCGACCTCGACAGAACAAAAGCGCCCGACAACTTTCCGTTCACCTGTACCACAGCACTGGGGGAGCGATACAGGAGGCTAATCCAGCGGCAGAAGTCGGGTGCGAATCCGGCGGCCTGCAGGACAGTAGCAAGGTAGCGATGGTCGACCCTATCAAATGCCTTGGACTGATCCAAATTGATCAGCGCGGCTTCTTCGTCGTCTTTTACGCCCTCTAGGATCGTGCGGATCAAATGCAGGTTGCTCTGAATTGTTCGGCCCCTCACAGAAAAAGTCTGCTCAGGTCCCAACAGAGACTCGGCAACTGACTGCAAACGCTCCTGCAGGATCTTGGCCATAATCTTTAACTCTGTGTTTAGCAGAGTTATGGGCCTATAATCATCTAGTTTCCCCCCAACACCCTTGCCCTTTTTCAACAGAGTGATCACACCCCTGGAAATGCGATTGGGGATGGACCCCGACCGAAACCAGTTGTTGAACACTGCTGTCAAAATCGGAACAAAGATGTGCGACAGCCTCAAGTACAATTCGTAAGGCAAACCATCCAGACCGGGCGACTTGCCTCTGCCGACCTTCTTCAGTGCCTCGTAGACTTCGCCCTCCGTGATCTCTCCCTCGCAGCTAGCTGCTTCAGTCGGCTCAAGCCGAGGAAAGTCAGCCAAATAGCTGCGAAACTCCTCCTCACGGAGACCAGGCTCCTTGGTAAAGCGGCTCTCGAAATGCCGCCGAAACGCCTCGCACATGTCGTCAGTCGACCGCAGAGTACGCCCCTCCGGGGTTTCGACTTGACGAATGCAACGATCACCACCTCGACGGACTTCTTCCCGACGCAGATCTGCGCCCAGGTTCACAGCTTCGTTAGACATCTTACTTAACTTATGCCTAATTACCTGACCCATGTAGCGATCGCTATTCGAACGCTGCAGGGCCTCCCTAGCTAGGGCTATCTCTAGGGGATCCCCCCCAGCCTCCGCCCGGGAAAAATTAGACTTAAGTGTCTTCACCTTGTCAGCTTTATCTAGAGCGAGCCGTTTGCTGAACTCAGTGGTGAAAGACCTAATTCTATCCTTAAGTTTCTCCCACCACCTATTCCCGATAACCGCCCCCACTAGCTCCCGCTGCACGAATTTAATTAGCTGCTCCTGGAAGTCCCGCCTGTCCAGTAAAGACAGATTGAACTTCCAGTAACCAGCCATTCTAGGCCTATGTTCTAACGCCACACGGGCACAAACGAGTTTGTGATCCGTGTAGCCTACCCAGTGGAACGTGGGACAATCTAAAAAATCTATGTCGGCTCTACGAACTAACATTCTGTCAATGTAGCTAACTACTTTGTCAGACGGCCAGCTAAGAGCCCACGTCCACATTTTCCCGCTGGGATGATCGACCCGGTATCTATCGACGAGACCATAATCGCCAATCAGATCGACCAGGCCACGATCGCCCCTACTCCCGCTAGCGCCCCACCCCCTGTCTAACTTGGGGTCCAGGACGGCATTCCAGTCCCCCATTAGAACTAGGCGTGAAGAATCGACTAGGAACGGCCCCAACCGCCGAAAAAAGGAACCCCGCTCCTCCCAGTCGTTGGGCGCATAAACCGCAACGACCCGAAACGAACCACTTTTCACGGCAATATCGGCCACGATTAACCGGCCCTCGGCATCTGTATGCACAAGGTCCACCTTCGCATCGAGAGTCCGTCTAACTAGCAAAGAAACTCCTCTGGCAAGCCGGTCCCCATATGCTGAATAGATGACAAAGTCATCCTCCAGCACACAAGCATCGGACGAGCAAACAAAGTGGGTCTCTTCAATCGCGGCAACATCCACGCTGAAGGACAGGAGATCCCGAAGCAGGCGGGCAGCCTTGCTCCGACCTCTCAAGCCCTTCACATTCAAACTGGCTATCTTAATAGACATTTGCTAGGTCTGCAAAAAAGAAAAATTACAGCAAATAACCTAAGTACATACAGGGCGGAAATCTGCAGCTGACAGGACCCCGACGGATTGTCCCAGGCTTCCTGTACCCAATTCCGTCGTCATCCTCCCGCCCGAGACAATCCCGCCGACGTCCGTGGGATAAATTAATTTTACAGCCCTATATAAGGAGGGATGGAGCAATACCGGGACCCTCCCAGAGCAAAATTGTCGCAATTTTTTTAAATTTACATTTTCCAGTTCCAAAATCCTCATGTTAGGGAAAGCTGCCTTAGCTTCGTATAGATGGTTCCACACTTCTAGTTGGCCCCCAGTTTCCCTTATACAGGTTATAACTCCTGGGGCCTCGGGGAAGTTTCGGGGATCTTCTACACTTTTGCCGTCAACTTGCTCCATCTTATATAGGGACCCTAACAGGGCCTTCCTCTGCTTAGCAAGGCCCTTCTTATATTCGTCCCTATCCACCTTGCAGACCTGCTCCGGGCCTGAAAACGCCTTTTTCTTCTTTTTCTTCTTCTCCCTTGATGGATGAGGGGGGGAAGAAGTGGATGTCTGAGGGGGGGTGGAAAGTGGGCTGATGGGAGAAGTGAAGGGGGAGGGGGAAATAATGCGGATGGGAGAGGAAGAGTGACGTCTGGATCTTTGGGGTTGCTTTATATCTTCAAAAGAGGCGGGGACGGAGATTGCCCTGGTTCTATTCCTCTCTGCCCTACCCCGGTCAGCGTGGCCCTGCGACTGTTCGTCGTCACTTTCTTCCCTTGCTCTTTTGAGGGATGTCTGCCGAGGGGGAGGAATTTCTTCCACCTCCATCTCTATCTCCTGCTGCTTTTTGGGCTGTTTTCGCTGCTGCTGCTGCTGCTGCTGCTGCCTTTCTGGCTGTTGGGGGTTTTGCTGCTGCTGCTTCTTTGGAGATTTTGGGGATTTCTCCGCTCCCTTCTTGGGAGGTTGCACCTCCTTCTCTTGGCTCTTCTTGGGTTGAGGAGTCTCCTGAGTGGCCTGGACATTAGGGGACTTCTTACCCCTCGCTACCACCTTCCAGGGTTCCTCCGCCGACTTTGCTGATGATCCCTCGTCTGGGGTCTTCTCCACTGTTGTAGCTGCTACTTCTTTTGTTGCCGCTGTTGTTGTTGCTGCAGATGTTGGTACTATTGGACTCGGTTTTTTGCTTTTTGCAGGGCACTCCTTGGCCATGTGGCCCAAAGTGTCGCAAAACCAACAAAAGGGTCGTCTGCCTTCCACTACTACCAGCATCTTCCTCTGTCTGCACATCAGAGTATTCGGCAGGTTTCTATAATTTTCCTGGTTCACGGTGATCTGTATCTCAAGGTCTCCAGTGGCAATACCAATTTTGCTTGTGAGGGCCTTCACTTCATGTACTTCGCCATATAAGGCAAAGAAGGCCCCCATTCTATCCTCTGATACGTCCGCTGGAACACCGTGAACCGTCACCTTGGTCCTGCGAGTACCCATATACTCAGTCTGCAGGCGCAGGTTTTTCGTCAAAAGAACACTTCCTGCCAGCTCCTTCGCTTGTTGCTCCGTAGCCAGCAAGATGTCCCACAAGGCGTTAGTTCTCCTTGCGAGAAGCTTGGGGTTTAATTTTAAAGCCTTTAAGGCTTCTTCCATACTGTCCCTGCTGACTCCAATCAACTTCCGCGTTTTAACGTCCGAAGTCAGCAGAGATATTGTCCTTGTCCGGATGTCCTTGAACGCCTCCTCAATGGTCAGAAATTCCGTCCCCTTGAAGGAGTCTTCAAAAAACTTCCTTTGCTCTTTGTAAAAATTGGCATCTTTTGTCATCGGCCTATTTTGTGACCAGGCCGTTTTACAAGGTGACACCGGGTCGTCAACCGGTGTTTTGTTGTTAATATCCGCCATGGTAGGATTTTAAAGTCCTACCACGGCGAACGAAGATAAGGAAATATTCAAAAACAAATAAAACTGGAAAAACGGGGCAAACAAGGATAATATATAATTCAACAAAAGAGAAAAATGCAAAATAAAAGCGGGGAGGGTAGCAAACAGAAAAGAAATAAACGGAAACTGTCAAAACTTAAAATATACGCTAAAACAAAAAATTAAAAAATAAAATTCAAAAGAGTTTTGAAACTGAAAAAGTAAAAACTTAACTTTCACTCTTCAATGCTAAAACGTCTGGGCAACTGGTTCAGCTCTCGACCAGCTGACAGACAAAAATAAAACAGGTTGTAACTTAATACAAACCCTGCAAACTGTGACCAAAACAATACGGTGAACCGGTCAACACAAGATTTATTTGCACAAAAAGTACAAATTGTGGCACAAGGCCGAAAAAGGGGAGGGGTAAAGGCTGGTCATTACTTACTATCCTATACCTAGCTAATCAGATTCGCGACCCATTCATACATTACAATTATCTCATTCACCACAAGAACTCATCCGTCGCCATTCAAACCTTCATCCACCATAATACCACATCCACACCAGGGGAACCTACAAAAAACGCGCCCCACACCATAAAAATTTGGATGATAATAAAATACATTAAAATTCTAATAATGAAAAGATGAAAGTGGGGAGGGAGATGAACCCAATAACAAACTAAAAATTCAACAAATATTTAAACTAAACATAATTCGTGTTAGTAGGGACCGTCCAACCCTCAAAATAGAGAGGCCGCTGTATTCTGCCGATAAGGCAAAATCAAGAAGCACTCTCGCTAAGGGAGTGGGAAGGAGAAAAATAACACGGGCGTGGGGAAATAAAAGGCTGAGCCAGTCGAGATAAAATTGGGGGGTTAAAAACAAACTGGGGAGGTTGGGAATCTCGACTTGGATCATAACTGAAAAGATAGCCGGGAAACAGGCCGGGAACAACACTTACTCACATTAACTAGGTACACTTAAGCTTGTCTAACCTAACCAAGGGGAGGGTTCCACAGGAAACCACCCCGATGTAACTTTGGTTGACCTAGAAAAGAAAATCAAGGCTAGCCCCGTTCAAACGAACCAAGCTCGCCGCTTTTACCCACCTTTCGCTAAAGACTGTCGAATGCAATCGTTTTCTATCAGTTCTAATCTTCATCTTGAGCTGGTGCTCAAAGAATCGGATCAGATCCTGATAAGAAAGCTGATTGCCTCGCAAGACTTCCTCCTTGCGCGTCGTCCAAATCACCATTCGGGCCGTGGCTAGCAGCATCAGAAACACCATCCGTTTCACCCCGGAATACGGGGGCGACACATTGTCACACGCGTATGCACGATCAATGGACACGAGTTCTTCGGGAGCGAGACGAGCCGTCAGCTCGCCGACATGGTCCCATAAGGGGCGGACCCGGGGGCAATGGTAGAAGGCGTGCGAAGCCGTTTCTTCTAATCCAAGGCCACACCGTTCACAGTCTGGCAAGTCCGCCAAGCCCCATATGAAAGCCTTGTCGTTGAGAGGCAGCCGATTCCGAGCCAATCGCCAGGTAAGCGAAAACTCAGTGTTACTGAGATAATCCGCCGCTGGCGCCCAAGACCAGTAGGAGCGATACTCCTCCTCCGAACAGTCGAGCGTATCACGTAGAAGATCCTTCGCGCGACCCTCCACTAATCCCCGATAGAAGACCTTCCTAGGCCGTGAAAGGTCACTGGACCGCGGAATAGCCCTCAAGGCTGACCGACACTCGCTGAGGAAAAGCGATTCATCTCGAGACCTACAATGGCGCTCGGACTTCGAGATGGGGGGATTGATTGTAAGGCGAGGGAAGGCGTCCCTAACAATCCCCTCCAGAATCGGATCTCCTCCAGTCAATGCGCGGCGTAGGAAAGACAACCGAGAGGCACGGATGTGACTCTGCAAGTGTGGCATTCCCAGCCCCCCATGACACGGACGTTTGGTGCAGACTCGTCTGTCGACCCTGTTCGCGCGTCCCCCCCATAAAATGGAGGATAGCGCTTGCTCGAGCGCCTTTCTCTGGGCCTTACAGAGAGGAAGTACTGACAAGCGGTAAAGAATCAGGGGGAAAATGTATGTAACACACACCTCCGCCCTGCCCTTTACGGACAACCTCCGTCGATTCCAAGTCTTACCGGCAGAAACGACCTTTGCTAGTACTTCAGACCAATTTTTCTTCAGCTGGAGGTCGGGTCCAAACCACACTCCAAGAATGCGGACAGGACCGTCCGTCCAACCGAAGCGGCCTGGAAGATCACGCCCCTTCCAGGCACCTAACCGCAAGCCGGAAGACTTGTCGCGGTTTATCTTGGCCCCTGTCACCTTCTCGTACCGATCAAGCGCCTTCTGCACCGCCTCAATATCGCTAAGGGACGACACGAAAGCGGATACGTCATCGGCGTACGCGGAAACCCTGGCTCGAGACCCTCCAGGAACGGCGATCCCGCGTAGGGCCGGACTGCACGCCTCGTCCTTCAGCCGGCGCAGGAGAGGCTCCAACGCCAAAGCATAAAGGAGAGGCGACAGCGGACAACCCTGACGAACCGACCTCGACAGAACAAAAGCGCCCGACAACTTTCCGTTCACCTGTACCACAGCACTGGGGGAGCGATACAGGAGGCTAATCCAGCGGCAGAAGTCGGGTGCGAATCCGGCGGCCTGCAGGACAGTAGCAAGGTAGCGATGGTCGACCCTATCAAATGCCTTGGACTGATCCAAATTGATCAGCGCGGCTTCTTCGTCGTCTTTTACGCCCTCTAGGATCGTGCGGATCAAATGCAGGTTGCTCTGAATTGTTCGGCCCCTCACAGAAAAAGTCTGCTCAGGTCCCAACAGAGACTCGGCAACTGACTGCAAACGCTCCTGCAGGATCTTGGCCATAATCTTTAACTCTGTGTTTAGCAGAGTTATGGGCCTATAATCATCTAGTTTCCCCCCAACACCCTTGCCCTTTTTCAACAGAGTGATCACACCCCTGGAAATGCGATTGGGGATGGACCCCGACCGAAACCAGTTGTTGAACACTGCTGTCAAAATCGGAACAAAGATGTGCGACAGCCTCAAGTACAATTCGTAAGGCAAACCATCCAGACCGGGCGACTTGCCTCTGCCGACCTTCTTCAGTGCCTCGTAGACTTCGCCCTCCGTGATCTCTCCCTCGCAGCTAGCTGCTTCAGTCGGCTCAAGCCGAGGAAAGTCAGCCAAATAGCTGCGAAACTCCTCCTCACGGAGACCAGGCTCCTTGGTAAAGCGGCTCTCGAAATGCCGCCGAAACGCCTCGCACATGTCGTCAGTCGACCGCAGAGTACGCCCCTCCGGGGTTTCGACTTGACGAATGCAACGATCACCACCTCGACGGACTTCTTCCCGACGCAGATCTGCGCCCAGGTTCACAGCTTCGTTAGACATCTTACTTAACTTATGCCTAATTACCTGACCCATGTAGCGATCGCTATTCGAACGCTGCAGGGCCTCCCTAGCTAGGGCTATCTCTAGGGGATCCCCCCCAGCCTCCGCCCGGGAAAAATTAGACTTAAGTGTCTTCACCTTGTCAGCTTTATCTAGAGCGAGCCGTTTGCTGAAATCAGTGGTGAAAGACCTAATTCTATCCTTAAGTTTCTCCCACCACCTATTCCCGATAACCGCCCCCACTAGCTCCCGCTGCACGAATTTAATTAGCTGCTCCTGGAAGTCCCGCCTGTCCAGTAAAGACAGATTGAACTTCCAGTAACCAGCCATTCTAGGCCTATGTTCTAACGCCACACGGGCACAAACGAGTTTGTGATCCGTGTAGCCTACCCAGTGGAACGTGGGACAATCTAACAAGTCTATGTCGGCTCTACGAACTAACATTCTGTCAATGTAGCTAACTACTTTGTCAGACGGCCAGCTAAGAGCCCACGTCCACATTTTCCCGCTGGGATGATCGACCCGGTATCTATCGACGAGACCATAATCGCCAATCAGATCGACCAGGCAACGATCGCCCCTACTCCCGCTAGCGCCCCACCCCCTGTCTAACTTGGGGTCCAGGACGGCATTCCAGTCCCCCATTAGAACTAGGCGTGAAGAATCGACTAGGAACGGCCCCAACCGCCGAAAAAAGGAATCCCGCTCCTCCCAGTCGTTGGGCGCATAAACCGCAACGACCCGAAACGAACCACTTTTCACGGCAATATCGGCCACGATTAACCGGCCCTCGGCATCTGTATGCACAAGGTCCACCTTCGCATCGAGAGTCCGTCTAACTAGCAAAGAAACTCCTCTGGCAAGCCGGTCCCCATATGCTGAATAGATGACAAAGTCATCCTCCAGCACACAAGCATCGGACGAGCAAACAAAGTGGGTCTCTTCAATCGCGGCAACATCCACGCTGAAGGACAGGAGATCCCGAAGCAGGCGGGCAGCCTTGCTCCGACCTCTCAAGCCCTTCACATTCAAACTGGCTATCTTAATAGACATTTGCTAGGCCTGCAAAAAAGAAAAATTACAGCAAATAACCTAAGTACATACAGGGCGGAAATCTGCAGCTGACAGGACCCCGACGGATTGTCCCAGGCTTCCTGTACCCAATTCCGTCGTCATCCTCCCGCCCGAGACAATCCCGCCGACGTCCGTGGGATAAATTAATTTTACAGCCCTATATAAGGAGGGATGGAGCAAAACCGGGACCCTCCCAGAGCAAAATTGTCGCAATTTTTTTAAATTTACATTCTCTAGTTCCAAAATTCTCATGTTAGGGAAAGCTGCCTTAGCTTCGTATAGATGGTTCCACACTTCTAGTTGGCCCCCAGTTTCCCTTATACAGGTTATAACACCTGGGGCCTCGGGGAAGTTTCGGGGATCTTCTACGCTTTTGCCGTCAACTTGCTCCATCTTATATAGGGACCCTAACAGGGCCTTCCTCTGCTTAGCAAGGCCCTTCTTATATTCGTCCCTATCCACCTTGCAGACCTGCTCCGGGCCTGAAAACGCCTTTTTCTTCTTTTTCTTCTTCTCCCTTGATGGATGAGGGGGGGAAGAAGTGGATGTCTGAGGGGGGGTGGAAAGTGGGCTGATGGGAGAAGTGAAGGGGGAGGGGGAAATAATGCGGATGGGAGAGGAAGAGTGACGTCTGGATCTTTGGGGTTGCTTTATATCTTCAAAAGAGGCTGGGACGGAGATTGCCCTGGTTCTATTCCTCTCTGCCCTACCCCGGTCAGAGTGGCCCTGCGACTGTTCGTCGTCACTTTCTTCCCTTGCTCTTTTGAGGGATGTCTGCCGAGGGGGAGGAATTTCTTCCACCTCCATCTCTATCTCCTGCTGCTTTTTGGGCTGTTTTCGCTGCTGCTGCTGCTGCTGCTGCTGCCTTTCTGGCTGTTGGGGGTTTTGCTGCTGCTGCTTCTTTGGAGATTTTGGGGATTTCTCCGCTCCCTTCTTGGGAGGTTGCACCTCCTTCTCTTGGCTCTTCTTGGGTTGAGGAGTCTCCTGAGTGGCCTGGACATTAGGGGACTTCTTACCCCTCGCTACCACCTTCCAGGGTTCCTCCGCCGACTTTGCTGATGATCCCTCGTCTGGGGTCTTCTCCACTGTTGTAGCTGCTACTTCTTTTGTTGCCGCTGTTGTTGTTGCTGCAGATGTTGGTACTATTGGACTCGGTTTTTTGCTTTTTGCAGGGCACTCCTTGGCCATGTGGCCCAAAGTGTCGCAAAACCAACAAAAGGGTCGTCTGCCTTCCACTACTACCAGCATCTTCCTCTGTCTGCACATCAGAGTATTCGGCAGGTTTCTATAATTTTCCTGGTTCACGGTGATCTGTATCTCAAGGTCTCCAGTGGCAATACCAATTTTGCTTGTGAGGGCCTTCACTTCATGTACTTCGCCATATAAGGCAAAGAAGGCCCCCATTCTATCCTCTGATACGTCCGCTGGAACACCGTGAACCGTCACCTTGGTCCTGCGAGTACCCATATACTCAGTCTGCAGGCGCAGGTTTTTCGTCAAAAGAACACTTCCTGCCAGCTCCTTCGCTTGTTGCTCCGTAGCCAGCAAGATGTCCCACAAGGCGTTAGTTCTCCTTGCGAGAAGCTTGGGGTTTAATTTTAAAGCCTTTAAGGCTTCTTCCATACTGTCCCTGCTGACTCCAATCAACTTCCGCGTTTTAACGTCCGAAGTCAGCAGAGATATTGTCCTTGTCCGGATGTCCTTGAACGCCTCCTCAATGGTCAGAAATTCCGTCCCCTTGAAGGAGTCTTCAAAAAACTTCCTTTGCTCTTTGTAAAAATTGGCATCTTTTGTCATCGGCCTATTTTGTGACCAGGCCGTTTTACAAGGTGACACCGGGTCGTCAACCGGTGTTTTGTTGTTAATATCCGCCATGGTAGGATTTTAAAGTCCTACCACGGCGAACGAAGATAAGGAAATATTCAAAAACAAATAAAACTGGAAAAACGGGGCAAACAAGGATAATATATAATTCAACAAAAGAGAAAAATGCAAAATAAAAGCGGGGAGGGTAGCAAACAGAAAAGAAATAAACGGAAACTGTCAAAACTTAAAATATACGCTAAAACAAAAAATTAAAAAATAAAATTCAAAAGAGTTTTGAAACTGAAAAAGTAAAAACTTAACTTTCACTCTTCAATGCTAAAACGTCTGGGCAACTGGTTCAGCTCTCGACCAGCTGACAGACAAAAATAAAACAGGTTGTAACTTAATACAAACCCTGCAAACTGTGACCAAAACAATACGGTGAACCGGTCAACACAAGATTTATTTGCACAAAAAGTACAAATTGTGGCACAAGGCCGAAAAAGGGGAGGGGTAAAGGCTGGTCATTACTTACTATCCTATACCTAGCTAATCAGATTCGCGACCCATTCATACATTACAATTATCTCATTCACCACAAGAACTCGTCCGTCGCCATTCAAACCTTCATCCACCATAATACCACATCCACACCAGGGGAACCTACAAAAAACGCGCCCCACACCGTAAAAATTTTGATGATAATAAAAATACATTAAAATTCTAATAATGAAAAGATGAAAGTGGGGAGGGAGATGAACCCAATAACAAACTAAAAAATTCAACAAATATTCAAACTAAACATAATTCGTGTTAGTAGGGACCGTCCAACCCTCAAAATAGAGAGGCCGCTGTATTCTGCCGATAAGGCAAAATCAAGAAGCACTCTCGCTAAGGGAGTGGGAAGGAGAAAAATAACACGGGCGTGGGGAAATAAAAGGCTGAGCCAGTCGAGATAAAATTGGGGGGTTAAAAACAAACTGGGGAGGTTGGGAATCTCGACTGGATCATAACATAAGAGATCACCGGGAACAGGTTAGGAACACATTTACTCACATTAACTAGGTACACTTAAGCTTGTCTAACCTAACCAAGGGGAGGGTTCCACAGGAAACCACCCCGATGTAACTTTGGTTGACCTAGAAAAGAAAATCAAGGCTAGCCCCGTTCAAACGAACCAAGCTCGCCGCTTTTACCCACCTTTCGCTAAAGACTGTCGAATGCAATCGTTTTCTATCAGTTCTAATCTTCATCTTGAGCTGGTGCTCAAAGAATCGGATCAGATCCTGATAAGAAAGCTGATTGCCTCGCAAGACTTCCTCCTTGCGCGTCGTCCAAATCACCATTCGGGCCGTGGCTAGCAGCATCAGAAACACCATCCGTTTCACCCCGGAATACGGGGGCGACACATTGTCACACGCGTATGCACGATCAATGGACACGAGTTCTTCGGGAGCGAGACGAGCCGTCAGCTCGCCGACATGGTCCCATAAGGGGCGGACCCGGGGGCAATGGTAGAAGGCGTGCGAAGCCGTTTCTTCTAATCCAAGGCCACACCGTTCACAGTCTGGCAAGTCCGCCAAGCCCCATATGAAAGCCTTGTCGTTGAGAGGCAGCCGATTCCGAGCCAATCGCCAGGTAAGCGAAAACTCAGTGTTACTGAGATAATCCGCCGCTGGCGCCCAAGACCAGTAGGAGCGATACTCCTCCTCCGAACAGTCGAGCGTATCACGTAGAAGATCCTTCGCGCGACCCTCCACTAATCCCCGATAGAAGACCTTCCTAGGCCGTGAAAGGTCACTGGACCGCGGAATAGCCCTCAAGGCTGACCGACACTCGCTGAGGAAAAGCGATTCATCTCGAGCCCTACAATGGCGCTCGGACTTCGAGATGGGGGGATTGATTGTAAGGCGAGGGAAGGCGTCCCTAACAATCCCCTCCAGAATCGGATCTCCTCCAGTCAATGCGCGGCGTAGGAAAGACAACCGAGAGGCACGGATGTGACTCTGCAAGTGTGGCATTCCCAGCCCCCCATGACACGGACGTTTGGTGCAGACTCGTCTGTCGACCCTGTTCGCGCGTCCCCCCCATAAAATGGAGGATAGCGCTTGCTCGAGCGCCTTTCTCTGGGCCTTACAGAGAGGAAGTACTGACAAGCGATAAAGAATCAGGGGGAAAATGTATGTAACACACACCTCCGCCCTGCCCTTTACGGACAACCTCCGTCGATTCCAAGTCTTACCGGCAGAAACGACCTTTGCTAGTACTTCAGACCAATTTTTCTTCAGCTGGAGGTCGGGTCCAAACCACACCCCAA
The DNA here is from genome assembly GCA_964036315.1 of Acanthosepion esculentum. NCBI lineage: Eukaryota > Metazoa > Mollusca > Cephalopoda > Sepiida > Sepiidae > Acanthosepion > Acanthosepion esculentum. The sequence continues at coordinate 80,338,673 of OZ038508.1, read as the reverse complement.
GAATGCGGACAGGACCGTCCGTCCAACCGAAGCGGCCTGGAAGATCACGCCCCTTCCAGGCACCTAACCGCAAGCCGGAAGACTTGTCGCGGTTTATCTTGGCCCCTGTCACCTTCTCGTACCGATCAAGCGCCTTCTGCACCGCCTCAATATCGCTAAGGGACGACACGAAAGCGGATACGTCATCGGCGTACGCGGAAACCCTGGCTCGAGACCCTCCAGGAACGGCGATCCCGCGTAGGGCCGGACTGCACGCCTCGTCCTTCAGCCGGCGCAGGAGAGGCTCCAACGCCAAAGCATAAAGGAGAGGCGACAGCGGACAACCCTGACGAACCGACCTCGACAGAACAAAAGCGCCCGACAACTTTCCGTTCACCTGTACCACAGCACTGGGGGAGCGATACAGGAGGCTAATCCAGCGGCAGAAGTCGGGTGCGAATCCGGCGGCCTGCAGGACAGTAGCAAGGTAGCGATGGTCGACCCTATCAAATGCCTTGGACTGATCCAAATTGATCAGCGCGGCTTCTTCGTCGTCTTTTACGCCCTCTAGGATCGTGCGGATCAAATGCAGGTTGCTCTGAATTGTTCGGCCCCTCACAGAAAAAGTCTGCTCAGGTCCCAACAGAGACTCGGCAACTGACTGCAAACGCTCCTGCAGGATCTTGGCCATAATCTTTAACTCTGTGTTTAGCAGAGTTATGGGCCTATAATCATCTAGTTTCCCCCCAACACCCTTGCCCTTTTTCAACAGAGTGATCACACCCCTGGAAATGCGATTGGGGATGGACCCCGACCGAAACCAGTTGTTGAACACTGCTGTCAAAATCGGAACAAAGATGTGCGACAGCCTCAAGTACAATTCGTAAGGCAAACCATCCAGACCGGGCGACTTGCCTCTGCCGACCTTCTTCAGTGCCTCGTAGACTTCGCCCTCCGTGATCTCTCCCTCGCAGCTAGCTGCTTCAGTCGGCTCAAGCCGAGGAAAGTCAGCCAAATAGCTGCGAAACTCCTCCTCACGGAGACCAGGCTCCTTGGTAAAGCGGCTCTCGAAATGCCGCCGAAACGCCTCGCACATGTCGTCAGTCGACCGCAGAGTACGCCCCTCCGGGGTTTCGACTTGACGAATGCAACGATCACCACCTCGACGGACTTCTTCCCGACGCAGATCTGCGCCCAGGTTCACAGCTTCGTTAGACATCTTACTTAACTTATGCCTAATTACCTGACCCATGTAGCGATCGCTATTCGAACGCTGCAGGGCCTCCCTAGCTACGGCTATCTCTAGGGGATCCCCCCCAGCCTCCGCCCGGGAAAAATTAGACTTAAGTGTCTTCACCTTGTCAGCTTTATCTAGAGCGAGCCGTTTGCTGAACTCAGTGGTGAAAGACCTAATTCTATCCTTAAGTTTCTCCCACCACCTATTCCCGATAACCGCCCCCACTAGCTCCCGCTGCACGAATTTAATTAGCTGCTCCTGGAAGTCCCGCCTGTCCAGTAAAGACAGATTGAACTTCCAGTAACCAGCCATTCTAGGCCTATGTTCTAACGCCACACGGGCACAAACGAGTTTGTGATCCGTGTAGCCTACCCAGTGGAACGTGGGACAATCTAACAAGTCTATGTCGGCTCTACGAACTAACATTCTGTCAATGTAGCTAACTACTTTGTCAGACGGCCAGCTAAGAGCCCACGTCCACATTTTCCCGCTGGGATGATCGACCCGGTATCTATCGACGAGACCATAATCGCCAATCAGATCGACCAGGCAACGATCGCCCCTACTCCCGCTAGCGCCCCACCCCCTGTCTAACTTGGGGTCCAGGACGGCATTCCAGTCCCCCATTAGAACTAGGCGTGAAGAATCGACCAGGAACGGCCCCAACCGCCGAAAAAAGGAATCCCGCTCCTCCCAGTCGTTGGGCGCATAAACCGCAACGACCCGAAACGAACCACTTTTCACGGCAATATCGGCCACGATTAACCGGCCCTCGGCATCTGTATGCACAAGGTCCACCTTCGCATCGAGAGTCCGTCTAACTAGCAAAGAAACTCCTCTGGCAAGCCGGTCCCCATATGCTGAATAGATGACAAAGTCATCCTCCAGCACACAAGCATCGGACGAGCAAACAAAGTGGGTCTCTTCAATCGCGGCAACATCCACGCTGAAGGACAGGAGATCCCGAAGCAGGCGGGCAGCCTTGCTCCGACCTCTCAAGCCCTTCACATTCAAACTGGCTATCTTAATAGACATTTGCTAGGCCTGCAAAAAAGAAAAATTACAGCAAATAACCTAAGTACATACAGGGCGGAAATCTGCAGCTGACAGGACCCCGACGGATTGTCCCAGGCTTCCTGTACCCAATTCCGTCGTCATCCTCCCGCCCGAGACAATCCCGCCGACGTCCGTGGGATAAATTAATTTTACAGCCCTATATAAGGAGGGATGGAGCAAAACCGGGACCCTCCCAGAGCAAAATTGTCGCAATTTTTTTAAATTTACATTCTCTAGTTCCAAAATTCTCATGTTAGGGAAAGCTGCCTTAGCTTCGTATAGATGGTTCCACACTTCTAGTTGGCCCCCAGTTTCCCTTATACAGGTTATAACACCTGGGGCCTCGGGGAAGTTTCGGGGATCTTCTACGCTTTTGCCGTCAACTTGCTCCATCTTATATAGGGACCCTAACAGGGCCTTCCTCTGCTTAGCAAGGCCCTTCTTATATTCGTCCCTATCCACCTTGCAGACCTGCTCCGGGCCTGAAAACGCCTTTTTCTTCTTTTTCTTCTTCTCCCTTGATGGATGAGGGGGGGAAGAAGTGGATGTCTGAGGGGGGGTGGAAAGTGGGCTGATGGGAGAAGTGAAGGGGGAGGGGGAAATAATGCGGATGGGAGAGGAAGAGTGACGTCTGGATCTTTGGGGTTGCTTTATATCTTCAAAAGAGGCGGGGACGGAGATTGCCCTGGTTCTATTCCTCTCTGCCCTACCCCGGTCAGAGTGGCCCTGCGACTGTTCGTCGTCACTTTCTTCCCTTGCTCTTTTGAGGGATGTCTGCCGAGGGGGAGGAATTTCTTCCACCTCCATCTCTATCTCCTGCTGCTTTTTGGGCTGTTTTCGCTGCTGCTGCTGCCTTTCTGGCTGTTGGGGTTTTTGCTGCTGCTGCTTCTTTGGAGATTTTGGGGATTTCTCCGGTCCCTTCTTGTGAGGTTGCACCTCCTTCTCTTGGCTCTTCTTTGATGGAGGAGTCTCCTGAGTGGCCTGGACATTAGGGGACTTCTTACCCCTCGCTACCACCTTCCAGGGTTCCTCCGCCGACTTTGCTGATGATCCCTCGTCTGGGGTCTTCTCCACTGTTGTAGCTGCTACTTCTTTTGTTGCCGCTGTTGTTGTTGCTGCAGATGTTGGTACTATTGGACTCGGTTTTTTGCTTTTTGCAGGGCATTCCTTGGCCATGTGGCCCAAAGTGTCGCAAAACCAACAAAAGGGTCGTCTGCCTTCCACTACCACCAGCATCTTCCTCTGTCTACACATCAGAGTATTCGGCAGGTTTCTATAATTTTCCTGATTCACGGTGATCTGTATCTCAAGGTCTCCAGTGGCAATACCAATTTTGCTTGTGAGGGCCTTCACTTCATGTACTTCGCCATATAAGGCAAAGAAGGCCCCCATTCTATCCTCTGATACGTCCGCTGGAACGCCGTGAACCGTCACCTTAGTCCTGCGAGTACCCATATACTCAGTCTGCAGGCGCAGGTTTTTCGTCAAAAGAACACTTCCTGCCAGCTCCTTCGCTTGTTGCTCCGTAGCCAGCAAGATGTCCCACAAGGCGTTAGTTCTCCTTGCGAGAAGCTTGGGATTTAATTTTAAAGCCTTTAAGGCTTCTTCCATACTGTCCCTGCTGACTCCAATCAACTTCCGCGTTTTAACGTCCGAAGTCAGCAGAGATATAGTCCTTGTCCGGATATCCTTGAACGCCTCCTCAATGGTCAGAAATTCCGTCCCCTTGAAGGAGTCTTCAAAAAACTTCCTTTGCTCTTTGTAAAAATTGGCATCTTTTGTCATCGGTCTATTTTGTGACCAGGCCGTTTTACTAGGTGACACCGGGTCGTCAACCGGTGTTTTGTTGTTAATATCCGCCATGGTAGGATTTTAAAGTCCTACCACGGCGAACGAAGATAAGGAAATATATATATTGAAAAATAAATAAAACTGGAAAATAAAACGGGGCAAACAAGGATAATATATAATTCAACAAAAGAGAAAAATGCAAATAAAAAGCGGGGGAGGGTAGCAAACAGAAAAGAAATAAACGGAAACTGTCAAAACTTAAAATATACGCTAAAACAAAAAATTAAAAAATAAAATTCAAAAGAGTTTTGAAACTGAAAAAGTAAAAAACTTAACTTTCACTCTTCAATGCTAAAACGTCTGGGCAACTGGTTCAGCTTTCAACCAGCTGACAGACAAAAATAAAACAGGTTGTAACTTAATACAAACCCTGCAAAACTGTGACCAAAACAATACGGTGAACCGGTCAACACAAGATTTATTTGCACAAAAAGTACAAATTGTGGCACAAGGCCGAAAAAGGGGAGGGGTAAAGGCTGGTCATTACTTACTATCCTATACCTAGCTAATCAGATTCGCGACCCATTCATACATTACAATTATCTCATTCACCACAAGAACTCATCCGTCGCCATTCAAACCTTCATCCACCATAATACCATATCCACACCAGGGGAACCTACAAAAAACGCGCCCCACACCATAAAAATTTGGATGATAATAAAATACATTAAAATTCTAATAATGAAAAGATGAAAGTGGGGAGGGAGATGAACCCAATAACAAACTAAAAATTCAACAAATATTTAAACTAAACATAATTCGTGTTAGTAGGGACCGTCCAACCCTCAAAATAGAGAGGCCGCTGTATTCTGCCGATAAGGCAAAATCAAGAAGCACTCTCGCTAAGGGAGTGGGAAGGAGAAAAATAACACGGGCGTGGGGAAATAAAAGGCTGAGCCAGTCGAGATAAAATTGGGGGGTTAAAAACAAACTGGGGAGGTTGGGAATCTCGACTTGGATCATAACTGAAAAGATAGCCGGGAAACAGGCCGGGAACAACACTTACTCACATTAACTAGGTACACTTAAGCTTGTCTAACCTAACCAAGGGGAGGGTTCCACAGGAAACCACCCCGATGTAACTTTGGTTGACCTAGAAAAGAAAATCAAGGCTAGCCCCGTTCAAACGAACCAAGCTCGCCGCTTTTACCCACCTTTCGCTAAAGACTGTCGAATGCAATCGTTTTCTATCAGTTCTAATCTTCATCTTGAGCTGGTGCTCAAAGAATCGGATCAGATCCTGATAAGAAAGCTGATTGCCTCGCAAGACTTCCTCCTTGCGCGTCGTCCAAATCACCATTCGGGCCGTGGCTAGCAGCATCAGAAACACCATCCGTTTCACCCCGGAATACGGGGGCGACACATTGTCACACGCGTATGCACGATCAATGGACACGAGTTCTTCGGGAGCGAGACGAGCCGTCAGCTCGCCGACATGGTCCCATAAGGGGCGGACCCGGGGGCAATGGTAGAAGGCGTGCGAAGCCGTTTCTTCTAATCCAAGGCCACACCGTTCACAGTCTGGCAAGTCCGCCAAGCCCCATATGAAAGCCTTGTCGTTGAGAGGCAGCCGATTCCGAGCCAATCGCCAGGTAAGCGAAAACTCAGTGTTACTGAGATAATCCGCCGCTGGCGCCCAAGACCAGTAGGAGCGATACTCCTCCTCCGAACAGTCGAGCGTATCACGTAGAAGATCCTTCGCGCGACCCTCCACTAATCCCCGATAGAAGACCTTCCTAGGCCGTGAAAGGTCACTGGACCGCGGAATAGCCCTCAAGGCTGACCGACACTCGCTAAGGAAAAGCGATTCATCTCGAGACCTACAATGGCGCTCGGACTTCGAGATGGGGGGATTGATTGTAAGGCGAGGGAAGGCGTCCCTAACAATCCCCTCCAGAATCGGATCTCCTCCAGTCAATGCGCGGCGTAGGAAAGACAACCGAGAGGCACGGATGTGACTCTGCAAGTGTGGCATTCCCAGCCCCCCATGACACGGACGTTTGGTGCAGACTCGTCTGTCGACCCTGTTCGCGCGTCCCCCCCATAAAATGGAGGATAGCGCTTGCTCGAGCGCCTTTCTCTGGGCCTTACAGAGAGGAAGTACTGACAAGCGATAAAGAATCAGGGGGAAAATGTATGTAACACACACCTCCGCCCTGCCCTTTACGGACAACCTCCGTCGATTCCAAGTCTTACCGGCAGAAACGACCTTTGCTAGTACTTCAGACCAATTTTTCTTCAGCTGGAGGTCGGGTCCAAACCACACCCCAAGAATGCGGACAGGACCGTCCGTCCAACCGAAGCGGCCTGGAAGATCACGCCCCTTCCAGGCACCTAACCGCAAGCCGGAAGACTTGTCGCGGTTTATCTTGGCCCCTGTCACCTTCTCGTACCGATCAAGCGCCTTCTGCACCGCCTCAATATCGCTAAGGGACGACACGAAAGCGGATACGTCATCGGCGTACGCGGAAACCTTGGCTCGAGACCCTCCAGGAACGGCGATCCCGCGTAGGGCCGGACTGCACGCCTCGTCCTTCAGCCGGCGCAGGAGAGGCTCCAACGCCAAAGCATAAAGGAGAGGCGACAGCGGACAACCCTGACGAACCGACCTCGACAGAACAAAAGCGCCCGACAACTTTCCGTTCACCTGTACCACAGCACTGGGGGAGCGATACAGGAGGCTAATCCAGCGGCAGAAGTCGGGTGCGAATCCGGCGGCCTGCAGGACAGTAGCAAGGTAGCGATGGTCGACCCTATCAAATGCCTTGGACTGATCCAAATTGATCAGCGCGGCTTCTTCGTCGTCTTTTACGCCCTCTAGGATCGTGCGGATCAAATGCAGGTTGCTCTGAATTGTTCGGCCCCTCACAGAAAAAGTCTGCTCAGGTCCCAACAGAGACTCGGCAACTGACTGCAAACGCTCCTGCAGGATCTTGGCCATAATCTTTAACTCTGTGTTTAGCAGAGTTATGGGCCTATAATCATCTAGTTTCCCCCCAACACCCTTGCCCTTTTTCAACAGAGTGATCACACCCCTGGAAATGCGATTGGGGATGGACCCCGACCGAAACCAGTTGTTGAACACTGCTGTCAAAATCGGAACAAAGATGTGCGACAGCCTCAAGTACAATTCGTAAGGCAAACCATCCAGACCGGGCGACTTGCCTCTGCCGACCTTCTTCAGTGCCTCGTAGACTTCGCCCTCCGTGATCTCTCCCTCGCAGCTAGCTGCTTCAGTCGGCTCAAGCCGAGGAAAGTCAGCCAAATAGCTGCGAAACTCCTCCTCACGGAGACCAGGCTCCTTGGTAAAGCGGCTCTCGAAATGCCGCCGAAACGCCTCGCACATGTCGTCAGTCGACCGCAGAGTACGCCCCTCCGGGGTTTCGACTTGACGAATGCATCGATCACCACCTCGACGGACTTCTTCCCGACGCAGATCTGCGCCCAGGTTCACAGCTTCGTTAGACATCTTACTTAACTTATGCCTAATTACCTGACCCATGTAGCGATCGCTATTCGAACGCTGCAGGGCCTCCCTAGCTAGGGCTATCTCTAGGGGATCCCCCCCAGCCTCCGCCCGGGAAAAATTAGACTTAAGTGTCTTCACCTTGTCAGCTTTATCTAGAGCGAGCCGTTTGCTGAAATCAGTGGTGAAAGACCTAATTCTATCCTTAAGTTTCTCCCACCACCTATTCCCGATAACCGCCCCCACTAGCTCCCGCTGCACGAATTTAATTAGCTGCTCCTGGAAGTCCCGCCTGTCCAGTAAAGACAGATTGAACTTCCAGTAACCAGCCATTCTAGGCCTATGTTCTAACGCCACACGGGCACAAACGAGTTTGTGATCCGTGTAGCCTACCCAGTGGAACGTGGGACAATCTAACAAGTCTATGTCGGCTCTACGAACTAACATTCTGTCAATGTAGCTAACTACTTTGTCAGACGGCCAGCTAAGAGCCCACGTCCACATTTTCCCGCTGGGATGATCGACCCGGTATCTATCGACGAGACCATAATCGCCAATCAGATCGACCAGGCAACGATCGCCCCTACTCCCGCTAGCGCCCCACCCCCTGTCTAACTTGGGGTCCAGGACGGCATTCCAGTCCCCCATTAGAACTAGGCGTGAAGAATCGACTAGGAACGGCCCCAACCGCCGAAAAAAGGAATCCCGCTCCTCCCAGTCGTTGGGCGCATAAACCGCAACGACCCGAAACGAACCACTTTTCACGGCAATATCGGCCACGATTAACCGGCCCTCGGCATCTGTATGCACAAGGTCCACCTTCGCATCGAGAGTCCGTCTAACTAGCAAAGAAACTCCTCTGGCAAGCCGGTCCCCATATGCTGAATAGATGACAAAGTCATCCTCCAGCACACAAGCATCGGACGAGCAAACAAAGTGGGTCTCTTCAATCGCGGCAACATCCACGCTGAAGGACAGGAGATCCCGAAGCAGGCGGGCAGCCTTGCTCCGACCTCTCAAGCCCTTCACATTCAAACTGGCTATCTTAATAGACATTTGCTAGGCCTGCAAAAAAGAAAAATTACAGCAAATAACCTAAGTACATACAGGGCGGAAATCTGCAGCTGACAGGACCCCGACGGATTGTCCCAGGCTTCCTGTACCCAATTCCGTCGTCATCCTCCCGCCCGAGACAATCCCGCCGACGTCCGTGGGATAAATTAATTTTACAGCCCTATATAAGGAGGGATGGAGCAAAACCGGGACCCTCCCAGAGCAAAATTGTCGCAATTTTTTTAAATTTACATTCTCTAGTTCCAAAATTCTCATGTTAGGGAAAGCTGCCTTAGCTTCGTATAGATGGTTCCACACTTCTAGTTGGCCCCCAGTTTCCCTTATACAGGTTATAACACCTGGGGCCTCGGGGAAGTTTCGGGGATCTTCTACGCTTTTGCCGTCAACTTGCTCCATCTTATATAGGGACCCTAACAGGGCCTTCCTCTGCTTAGCAAGGCCCTTCTTATATTCGTCCCTATCCACCTTGCAGACCTGCTCCGGGCCTGAAAACGCCTTTTTCTTCTTTTTCTTCTTCTCCCTTGATGGATGAGGGGGGGAAGAAGTGGATGTCTGAGGGGGGGTGGAAAGTGGGCTGATGGGAGAAGTGAAGGGGGAGGGGGAAATAATGCGGATGGGAGAGGAAGAGTGACGTCTGGATCTTTGGGGTTGCTTTATATCTTCAAAAGAGGCTGGGACGGAGATTGCCCTGGTTCTATTCCTCTCTGCCCTACCCCGGTCAGAGTGGCCCTGCGACTGTTCGTCGTCACTTTCTTCCCTTGCTCTTTTGAGGGATGTCTGCCGAGGGGGAGGAATTTCTTCCACCTCCATCTCTATCTCCTGCTGCTTTTTGGGCTGTTTTCGCTGCTGCTGCTGCCTTTCTGGCTGTTGGGGTTTTTGCTGCTGCTGCTTCTTTGGAGATTTTGGGGATTTCTCCGGTCCCTTCTTGTGAGGTTGCACCTCCTTCTCTTGGCTCTTCTTTGATGGAGGAGTCTCCTGAGTGGCCTGGACATTAGGGGACTTCTTACCCCTCGCTACCACCTTCCAGGGTTCCTCCGCCGACTTTGCTGATGATCCCTCGTCTGGGGTCTTCTCCACTGTTGTAGCTGCTACTTCTTTTGTTGCCGCTGTTGTTGTTGCTGCAGATGTTGGTACTATTGGACTCGGTTTTTTGCTTTTTGCAGGGCATTCCTTGGCCATGTGGCCCAAAGTGTCGCAAAACCAACAAAAGGGTCGTCTGCCTTCCACTACCACCAGCATCTTCCTCTGTCTACACATCAGAGTATTCGGCAGGTTTCTATAATTTTCCTGATTCACGGTGATCTGTATCTCAAGGTCTCCAGTGGCAATACCAATTTTGCTTGTGAGGGCCTTCACTTCATGTACTTCGCCATATAAGGCAAAGAAGGCCCCCATTCTATCCTCTGATACGTCCGCTGGAACGCCGTGAACCGTCACCTTAGTCCTGCGAGTACCCATATACTCAGTCTGCAGGCGCAGGTTTTTCGTCAAAAGAACACTTCCTGCCAGCTCCTTCGCTTGTTGCTCCGTAGCCAGCAAGATGTCCCACAAGGCGTTAGTTCTCCTTGCGAGAAGCTTGGGATTTAATTTTAAAGCCTTTAAGGCTTCTTCCATACTGTCCCTGCTGACTCCAATCAACTTCCGCGTTTTAACGTCCGAAGTCAGCAGAGATATAGTCCTTGTCCGGATATCCTTGAACGCCTCCTCAATGGTCAGAAATTCCGTCCCCTTGAAGGAGTCTTCAAAAAACTTCCTTTGCTCTTTGTAAAAATTGGCATCTTTTGTCATCGGTCTATTTTGTGACCAGGCCGTTTTACTAGGTGACACCGGGTCGTCAACCGGTGTTTTGTTGTTAATATCCGCCATGGTAGGATTTTAAAGTCCTACCACGGCGAACGAAGATAAGGAAATATATATATTGAAAAATAAATAAAACTGGAAAATAAAACGGGGCAAACAAGGATAATATATAATTCAACAAAAGAGAAAAATGCAAATAAAAAGCGGGGGAGGGTAGCAAACAGAAAAGAAATAAACGGAAACTGTCAAAACTTAAAATATACGCTAAAACAAAAAATTAAAAAATAAAATTCAAAAGAGTTTTGAAACTGAAAAAGTAAAAAACTTAACTTTCACTCTTCAATGCTAAAACGTCTGGGCAACTGGTTCAGCTTTCAACCAGCTGACAGACAAAAATAAAACAGGTTGTAACTTAATACAAACCCTGCAAAACTGTGACCAAAACAATACGGTGAACCGGTCAACACAAGATTTATTTGCACAAAAAGTACAAATTGTGGCACAAGGCCGAAAAAGGGGAGGGGTAAAGGCTGGTCATTACTTACTATCCTATACCTAGCTAATCAGATTCGCGACCCATTCATACATTACAATTATCTCATTCACCACAAGAACTCATCCGTCGCCATTCAAACCTTCATCCACCATAATACCACATCCACACCAGGGGAACCTACAAAAAACGCGCCCCACACCATAAAAATTTGGATGATAATAAAATACATTAAAATTCTAATAATGAAAAGATGAAAGTGGGGAGGGAGATGAACCCAATAACAAACTAAAAATTCAACAAATATTTAAACTAAACATAATTCGTGTTAGTAGGGACCGTCCAACCCTAAATATAGAGAGGCCGCTGTATTCTGCCGATAAGGCAAAATCAAGAAGCACTCTCGCTAAGGGAGTGGGAAGGAGAAAAATAACACGGGCGTGGGGAAATAAAAGGCTGAGCCAGTCGAGATAAAATTGGGGGGTTAAAAACAAACTGGGGAGGTTGGGAATCTCGACTTGGATCATAACTGAAAAGATAGCCGGGAAACAGGCCGGGAACAACACTTACTCACATTAACTAGGTACACTTAAGCTTGTCTAACCTAACCAAGGGGAGGGTTCCACAGGAAACCACCCCGATGTAACTTTGGTTGACCTAGAAAAGAAAATCAAGGCTAGCCCCGTTCAAACGAACCAAGCTCGCCGCTTTTACCCACCTTTCGCTAAAGACTGTCGAATGCAATCGTTTTCTATCAGTTCTAATCTTCATCTTGAGCTGGTGCTCAAAGAATCGGATCAGATCCTGATAAGAAAGCTGATTGCCTCGCAAGACTTCCTCCTTGCGCGTCGTCCAAATCACCATTCGGGCCGTGGCTAGCAGCATCAGAAACACCATCCGTTTCACCCCGGAATACGGGGGCGACACATTGTCACACGCGTATGCACGATCAATGGACACGAGTTCTTCGGGAGCGAGACGAGCCGTCAGCTCGCCGACATGGTCCCATAAGGGGCGGACCCGGGGGCAATGGTAGAAGGCGTGCGAAGCCGTTTCTTCTAATCCAAGGCCACACCGTTCACAGTCTGGCAAGTCCGCCAAGCCCCATATGAAAGCCTTGTCGTTGAGAGGCAGCCGATTCCGAGCCAATCGCCAGGTAAGCGAAAACTCAGTGTTACTGAGATAATCCGCCGCTGGCGCCCAAGACCAGTAGGAGCGATACTCCTCCTCCGAACAGTCGAGCGTATCACGTAGAAGATCCTTCGCGCGACCCTCCACTAATCCCCGATAGAAGACCTTCCTAGGCCGTGAAAGGTCACTGGACCGCGGAATAGCCCTCAAGGCTGACCGACACTCGCTGAGGAAAAGCGATTCATCTCGAGACCTACAATGGCGCTCGGACTTCGAGATGGGGGGATTGATTGTAAGGCGAGGGAAGGCGTCCCTAACAATCCCCTCCAGAATCGGATCTCCTCCAGTCAATGCGCGGCGTAGGAAAGACAACCGAGAGGCACGGATGTGACTCTGCAAGTGTGGCATTCCCAGCCCCCCATGACACGGACGTTTGGTGCAGACTCGTCTGTCGACCCTGTTCGCGCGTCCCCCCCATAAAATGGAGGATAGCGCTTGCTCGAGCGCCTTTCTCTGGGCCTTACAGAGAGGAAGTACTGACAAGCGATAAAGAATCAGGGGGAAAATGTATGTAACACACACCTCCGCCCTGCCCTTTACGGACAACCTCCGTCGATTCCAAGTCTTCCCGGCAGAAACGACCTTTGCTAGTACTTCAGACCAATTTTTCTTCAGCTGGAGGTCGGGTCCAAACCACACCCCAAGAATGCGGACAGGACCGTCCGTCCAACCGAAGCGGCCTGGAAGATCACGCCCCTTCCAGGCACCTAACCGCAAGCCGGAAGACTTGTCGCGGTTTATCTTGGCCCCTGTCACCTTCTCGTACCGATCAAGCGCCTTCTGCACCGCCTCAATATCGCTAAGGGACGACACGAAAGCGGATACGTCATCGGCGTACGCGGAAACCCTGGCTCGAGACCCTCCAGGAACGGCGATCCCGCGTAGGGCCGGACTGCACGCCTCGTCCTTCAGCCGGCGCAGGAGAGGCTCCAACGCCAAAGCATAAAGGAGAGGCGACAGCGGACAACCCTGACGAACCGACCTCGACAGAACAAAAGCGCCCGACAACTTTCCGTTCACCTGTACCACAGCACTGGGGGAGCGATACAGGAGGCTAATCCAGCGGCAGAAGTCGGGTGCGAATCCGGCGGCCTGCAGGACAGTAGCAAGGTAGCGATGGTCGACCCTATCAAATGCCTTGGACTGATCCAAATTGATCAGCGCGGCTTCTTCGTCGTCTTTTACGCCCTCTAGGATCGTGCGGATCAAATGCAGGTTGCTCTGAATTGTTCGGCCCCTCACAGAAAAAGTCTGCTCAGGTCCCAACAGAGACTCGGCAACTGACTGCAAACGCTCCTGCAGGATCTTGGCCATAATCTTTAACTCTGTGTTTAGCAGAGTTATGGGCCTATAATCATCTAGTTTCCCCCCAACACCCTTGCCCTTTTTCAACAGAGTGATCACACCCCTGGAAATGCGATTGGGGATGGACCCCGACCGAAACCAGTTGTTGAACACTGCTGTCAAAATCGGAACAAAGATGTGCGACAGCCTCAAGTACAATTCATAAGGCAAACCATCCAGACCGGGCGACTTGCCTCTGCCGACCTTCTTCAGTGCCTCGTAGACTTCGCCCTCCGTGATCTCTCCCTCGCAGCTAGCTGCTTCAGTCGGCTCAAGCCGAGGAAAGTCAGCCAAATAGCTGCGAAACTCCTCCTCACGGAGACCAGGCTCCTTGGTAAAGCGGCTCTCGAAATGCCGCCGAAACGCCTCGCACATGTCGTCAGTCGACCGCAGAGTACGCCCCTCCGGGGTTTCGACTTGACGAATGCAACGATCACCACCTCGACGGACTTCTTCCCGACGCAGATCTGCGCCCAGGTTCACAGCTTCGTTAGACATCTTACTTAACTTATGCCTAATTACCTGACCCATGTACCGATCGCTATTCGAACGCTGCAGGGCCTCCCTAGCTAGGGCTATCTCTAGGGGATCCCCCCCAGCCTCCGCCCGGGAAAAATTAGACTTAAGTGTCTTCACCTTGTCAGCTTTATCTAGAGCGAGCCGTTTGCTGAAATCAGTGGTGAAAGACCTAATTCTATCCTTAAGTTTCTCCCACCACCTATTCCCGATAACCGCCCCCACTAGCTCCCGCTGCACGAATTTAATTAGCTGCTCTTGGAGGTCCCGCCTGTCCAGTAAAGACAGATTGAACTTCCAGTAACCAGCCATTCTAGGCCTATGTTCTAACGCCACACGGGCACAAACGAGTTTGTGATCCGTGTAGCCTACCCAGTGGAACGTGGGACAATCTAAAAAGTCTATGTCGGCTCTACGAACTAACATTCTGTCAATGTAGCTAACTACTTTGTCAGACGGCCAGCTAAGAGCCCACGTCCACATTTTCCCGCTGGGATGATCGACCCGGTATCTATCGACGAGACCATAATCGCCAATCAGATCGACCAGGCAACGATCGCCCCTACTCCCGCTAGCGCCCCACCCCCTGTCTAACTTGGGGTCCAGGACGGCATTCCAGTCCCCCATTAGAACTAGGCGTGAAGAATCGACTAGGAACGGCCCCAACCGCCGAAAAAAGGAATCCCGCTCCTCCCAGTCGTTGGGCGCATAAACCGCAACGACCCGAAACGAACCACTTTTCACGGCAATATCGGCCACGATTAACCGGCCCTCGGCATCTGTATGCACAAGGTCCACCTTCGCATCGAGAGTCCGTCTAACTAGCAAAGAAACTCCTCTGGCAAGCCGGTCCCCATATGCTGAATAGATGACAAAGTCATCCTCCAGCACACAAGCATCGGACGAGCAAACAAAGTGGGTCTCTTCAATCGCGGCAACATCCACGCTGAAGGACAGGAGATCCCGAAGCAGGCGGGCAGCCTTGCTCCGACCTCTCAAGCCCTTCACATTCAAACTGGCTATCTTAATAGACATTTGCTAGGCCTGCAAAAAAGAAAAATTACAGCAAATAACCTAAGTACATACAGGGCGGAAATCTGCAGCTGACAGGACCCCGACGGATTGTCCCAGGCTTCCTGTACCCAATTCCGTCGTCATCCTCCCGCCCGAGACAATCCCGCCGACGTCCGTGGGATAAATTAATTTTACAGCCCTATATAAGGAGGGATGGAGCAATACCGGGACCCTCCCAGAGCAAAATTGTCGCAATTTTTTTAAATTTATATTTTCTAGTTCCAAAATCCTCATGTTAGGGAAAGCTGCCTTAGCTTCGTATAGATGGTTCCACACTTCTAGTTGGCCCCCAGTTTCCCTTATACAGGTTATAACTCCTGGGGCCTCGGGGAAGTTTCGGGGATCTTCTACGCTTTTGCCGTCAACTTGCTCCATCTTATATAGGGACCCTAACAGGGCCTTCCTCTGCTTAGCAAGGCCCTTCTTATATTCGTCCCTATCCACCTTGCAGACCTGCTCCGGGCCTGAAAACGCCTTTTTCTTCTTTTTCTTCTTCTCCCTTGATGGATGAGGGGGGGAAGAAGTGGATGTCTGAGGGGGGGTGGAAAGTGGGCTGATGGGAGAAGTGAAGGGGGAGGGGGAAATAATGCGGATGGGAGAGGAAGAGTGACGTCTGGATCTTTGGGGTTGCTTTATATCTTCAAAAGAGGCGGGGACGGAGATTGCCCTGGTTCTATTCCTCTCTGCCCTACCCCGGTCAGAGTGGCCCTGCGACTGTTCGTCGTCACTTTCCTCCCTTGCTCTTTTGAGGGATGTCTGCCGAGGGGGAGGAATTTCTTCCACCTCCATCTCTATCTCCTGCTGCTTTTTGGGCTGTTTTCGCTGCTGCTGCTGCCTTTCTGGCTGTTGGGGTTTTTGCTGCTGCTGCTTCTTTGGAGATTTTGGGGATTTCTCCGGTCCCTTCTTGTGAGGTTGCACCTCCTTCTCTTGGCTCTTCTTTGATGGAGGAGTCTCCTGAGTGGCCTGGACATTAGGGGACTTCTTACCCCTCGCTACCACCTTCCAGGGTTCCTCCGCCGACTTTGCTGATGATCCCTCGTCTGGGGTCTTCTCCACTGTTGTAGCTGCTACTTCTTTTGTTGCCGCTGTTGTTGTTGCTGCAGATGTTGGTACTATTGGACTCGGTTTTTTGCTTTTTGCAGGGCATTCCTTGGCCATGTGGCCCAAAGTGTCGCAAAACCAACAAAAGGGTCGTCTGCCTTCCACTACCACCAGCATCTTCCTCTGTCTACACATCAGAGTATTCGGCAGGTTTCTATAATTTTCCTGATTCACGGTGATCTGTATCTCAAGGTCTCCAGTGGCAATACCAATTTTGCTTGTGAGGGCCTTCACTTCATGTACTTCGCCATATAAGGCAAAGAAGGCCCCCATTCTATCCTCTGATACGTCCGCTGGAACGCCGTGAACCGTCACCTTAGTCCTGCGAGTACCCATATACTCAGTCTGCAGGCGCAGGTTTTTCGTCAAAAGAACACTTCCTGCCAGCTCCTTCGCTTGTTGCTCCGTAGCCAGCAAGATGTCCCACAAGGCGTTAGTTCTCCTTGCGAGAAGCTTGGGATTTAATTTTAAAGCCTTTAAGGCTTCTTCCATACTGTCCCTGCTGACTCCAATCAACTTCCGCGTTTTAACGTCCGAAGTCAGCAGAGATATAGTCCTTGTCCGGATATCCTTGAACGCCTCCTCAATGGTCAGAAATTCCGTCCCCTTGAAGGAGTCTTCAAAAAACTTCCTTTGCTCTTTGTAAAAATTGGCATCTTTTGTCATCGGTCTATTTTGTGACCAGGCCGTTTTACTAGGTGACACCGGGTCGTCAACCGGTGTTTTGTTGTTAATATCCGCCATGGTAGGATTTTAAAGTCCTACCACGGCGAACGAAGATAAGGAAATATATATATTGAAAAATAAATAAAACTGGAAAATAAAACGGGGCAAACAAGGATAATATATAATTCAACAAAAGAGAAAAATGCAAATAAAAAGCGGGGGAGGGTAGCAAACAGAAAAGAAATAAACGGAAACTGTCAAAACTTAAAATATACGCTAAAACAAAAAATTAAAAAATAAAATTCAAAAGAGTTTTGAAACTGAAAAAGTAAAAAACTTAACTTTCACTCTTCAATGCTAAAACGTCTGGGCAACTGGTTCAGCTTTCAACCAGCTGACAGACAAAAATAAAACAGGTTGTAACTTAATACAAACCCTGCAAAACTGTGACCAAAACAATACGGTGAACCGGTCAACACTAAAATTAGCTGCACACGATCTGCTCTTTAATAAGTGCTCACATATGGCGGACCCGTAGGTGTTTGGGACGAGTCCATTCAGCGGTAATGTGTGGTTCCTGATTTTGGTAGGAACGTGCTGTTTAATTCTCATGTCCAAGCGTTGTGTCGTCCTTCATATGTAGTCAGCCCCGCAACTACAACCATTTTTATAAATTATAGAATTAATTTGATGAGGAGGAAGGGCGTCTTTACACACTGGACGAACCATGGGCCGGGTTTGAAAAAATTGTCCTTTTATTGTACATTTTCTGTGTTTTTAATTTAAATTAAATCTCCCGTTGTAAGCCTGGTGAGCGGGAGCGAAACCGGTTGCTTCGCCCGTTTTTAATATGTCTAGTAATATCAAGCTTCATACGTTTATTGCTGATATATATATATATATATATATATATATATATATATATATATATATATATATATGTTGGACATTGGTTAACGCCCAGCGCATTGACAGTCTGTTTCATGCTTAAACTCATTCCTCTGCCCATGCGTGTTGCGTTTGCACTGGTTGCATTATGGGTAGAGGGAACTACTTTTTATCCTAACTAAGTAGGTGATAACTTTTATATTTCACAATATTCTTGAGGCTATTCTAGTAGAAATAATTGTGGATACAAATGTTATCATTTATAACTCTTTTATTGTGTTTTTCTTTTTACTTTTTAATATACATATATATTAAAAAGTATATTTAGGCAGCAATTATTATGTTTAAACATTTTCATTAAAATGGAACGGACATAAAATGCCTCTTTTAGTGACGTCGTTTGATGAAATCAGAAGACGTAGTCCTAAAGGCAGACTGAGGTTGAATTTAATCTCATTCTGCTTCTTCGTGCGACGAAATCGGCGTGGGGGAGCATCAGTCGCTTCTCTTTGACTATATCGGTGGCGGGCAAAGATGAGTCATGCGCTATGGCCAACTGCCGATCGCCTCACAAAATAAAAAATCCTGCCGAAGCCAGGACTCAGGAGAGAACACTCCGGCGTCACCTCACCTGTGCTAAATTGATAAAACAGACGAGTCACTATCATCGCCATCTGAATAAAACATTTAAAAAAAAACCCATGCGTAGATCAATGGTCTCTGTAGACTGATTGATATCACCACTGATCTTAAGATAGATCAAAAGACAGTTGTATTTCACTCACTTGTTTAAGCGTTCTTTTCCGTTCTGCGCATGTGCATTATCATATTTTGTACAATCCTCGTATCAGATAACGTTTAAATACCGTTTTTATTTCACTATAATTCTTCTTCATCACTCTTCAAACAAATCACTAAAGCCAGCCTCATTACACTACTTCAAAACTTAAAATCAATGACCGTCCTGGGTATGTCGATAAACTACATCCGCGTCCAGGGTAAAACGATAAACTACGATATCCTGTTCAAGAGGCTTTGAGGAGCGTGGAACCACCTCTTAATTGCTGGTGTTCCCAGGTCCACCCTGACCCTTGGTGGTAGCACCTGTTAGGGTCTCAGATATGGGCAAATATTTGACCCCGAAACTGAGGTGAAAAAAAAAAGATTATGAAAGCGTAAAAATAGGTTTTAATACCAGAAAAACTTTGTAAAAAAATGTTACCAGAATTAAATTTTTGAAGAAAAAAATATTACCAGCAATACGTTTTTGAAAAATAAAAATATTACCAGCAATACAATTTTGAGGAAACAATATTACCAGAAATAGATTTTTGGCAAAACAAAAATATTACCAGGAAAAATAAAAAAGTTGTCGGCATTAAATGTCCCATTGAGGTTGATATGCCGTAAAACAAAACAAACCAAACTAAAATCAATGATCATTCCTAGTAAAGGTTTCAGTTAAATTATAAACTAGTTATCTTTGGTGGAAACTTACACATTGCAAAAAAATCGTTTTGGATCTAGCCGCTTTGAGATATTTCCCCAGAATTCTGATTTTTATAAGATTTTGAAGAATGGGGTATTTTGAAATATATAATATTCTTCACGCCCTTTCGACGCTAATTTTTTTCTTGTCTTTTTTTATTCGAAGTTATTAGACAGGTTTTCCATGTAATATAAATGGTTCCGTTTGTTGACGTGAGACTCAGATCAATAACCTTTTTCGTTGGATTTTTCTGTTTCCCAGGGAGAGGTGTGAAGCCTGAGCGATTCTTTCAAAAAGCGACTATCACAAGCAGATGGTAAAGAAATGAAAGGAAATCTTTTCAATGCAAAACAAGAAAAGAAAATCAAGTGGGTTCGTTTTATACCTTAAAGCTAGCAACGCAGTTATGAAATATTGAAATTCCACAAAGAAAATGCTTCTTAAATATGAACCATAACAGTTTGCAGGGGCTCACACGCACTGTCATTCATTTTATCAGTCCTATTTAATTCCAAAATAACAAAAAAAAATATTGCATTAAATCTTTACGGTACTATGGATCGCGTACAGATTCAATATCGAAAATTGACTGCCGATTAAATTTTCGTGTAAGGTGCGAAAAATATTCTTCTAAGAAATAAAACGATTTTAATGAATTTTAAAATTTATATTTCTTTTGAGTTGCAGTTGAAAATCTCATGACTGTTGACAAATAGTTCAGCTGACAGGTGTTACTGGAAATCATCCTGACTCAAAGAATTATTTTGAAAATCTTTTGATACACTGGAAGTTTTTCTTTTAAAGATTGCAATTATTCATGGTACTATTACTGATCTGTATTCAATATTATTATCAATATATTAATACGCTGTGTATATAAGTATTATGTATCTAACGCTTCCTATCACAAATACTGAGATGGAAACAAAGAGTGTGTGAGAGAGAGAGAGACATAGAGAGTAAAACAGAGAAGTCATTTAGAGAGACAAAAAGAGAGTGTGACACAGAGAAGGATTAGAGAGAAGTAAATCTTAGATAAAGGCAGTTGTATGTATATATATATATATATAGCTGGCCACACATATTCGAGGATACCCATCTTACTAGGTCGGCTAGGCAAACCTTATTGCGCAATCCCTATTGCAGACGTTTGCACAGGCGCATATGTCTTTGTTCAACACTCACAGAACCCACCTGTGGTGGTATACTACGCTGAGCAGACCTTAGTTACAGTTTCGGAGAAAAAAACAACATGTTATCTAGCGTGATCAACAATTTGAACAAGGCCAGCACGCTCAAACACCTCATACTAGCACAGCTATCGACGGTCCCCAAGGGTACCGACTTCCCAATTTAGCTCACAAGGCTTGGGCCAACCCGTTGTACGGTTTTAACCCCTCCAGTCCGTTACCATCAAGAAGTCTTCTTCCTGACAAATCGACCAGGGTGATCATAATCAGAATGCCAACGTTCGAACCTCTCGGCCACGTGCCTATATATGTATGTGTACGTGTATGTGTATGTATATGTGTATGTGTATATGTGTGTGTATGTGTATGTGTATGTATATGTGTACGTGTATGTGTGTATGTATGTGTATGTATATGTATACGTATATGTGTACGTGTATGTGTAAGTATATGTGTACGTGTATGTGTATGTATATGTGTATGTGTATGTGTGTGTATGTGTACGTGTATGTGTATGTATATGTGTACGTGTATGTGTGTGTTTGTGTATGTATATGTGTACGTATATGTGTACGTGTATGTGTACTTATATGTGTACGTGTATGTGTACGTATATGTGTACGTGTATGTGTACGTGTATGTGTATGTACATGTGTACGCGTATGTGTATGTATATGTTTACGTGTATGTGTGTGTATGTGTACGTGTATGTGTATGTATATGTGTACGTGTATGTGTGTGTTTGTGTATGTATATGTGTACGTATATGTGTACGTGTATGTGTACTTATATGTGTACATGTATGTGTACGTATATGTGTACGTGTATGTGTACGTGTATGTGTATGTACATGTGTACGCGTATGTGTATGTATATGTGTACGTGTATGTGTGTGTATGTGTACGTATATGTGTACGTATATGTGTACGTGTATGTGTACGTATATGTGTACGTGTATGTGTATGTATATGTGTACGTGTATGTGTATGTATATGTGTACGTGTATGTGTACGTGTATGTGTACGTGTATGTGTATGTATATGTGTACGTGTATGTGTATGTATATGTGTATGTGTATGTGTATGTATATGTGTGTATGTATATGTGTGTATGTATATGTGTGTGCGTTGTGAGGAATTAAATCATGTTTCGTAAACAAAAATCTGTTCAGTACAAATTCACGCCTGAACAACAAGGGACCTTTTTCAAATTATCTTTTTTCATTCTTTAAAAAAAAATTATTTACGTGAATTTTTTAACAGACTGATGAGACCCTGACTGTGTTGAGCGTCCGAGAGGAAAACATAAAGAGAGGCGGACATATAAAGTAAGACAGAAAGCGAGAGAGGGGTTTCTATAGACAGAAAGAGAGTGCTACCCAGGGGGACTGGAGAGGGCCGTCTTAGATAAAGGCAGTTATTTGCAGTTAGGGGTTGAATCATATTTCATTAGCTAAAGATTTTCTGAGTAGAAATTCACGCCTGAACTGCAAATGACCTTTTGAAATTAAAATTTTTTTTTTTTAATTTAAAAAAAAATCTTATCTTTGTGAATTTGTTACAGACTAAGGGAACCCAGACTATGTTGAGCTTTCGAAAGAGAGAGCGAAAATAGAGAGCAAAACAGAAAACGAGAGAGGGAAGGTATTGTGGGAACCTGGACTCTTCCACACTTATATAATATGACTACCAATTTCTAGTAAGCAGAGGAAGTCACCAGGTGTGAGTCACCAAAAGTGTATCATCGAGTGAGTGTATGAATGAGTGAGTCAAGACTCCAGTGAGAGAAATACTCTCCAGTTCACATACTTTGTACTACGTTTCCGTGAATAATATACCGTTTAACTTTATATCCGAGTCTGTGTTATTTTTCTATGGTTTCAACACCATAACAGAAGGTATATAGACAAAAAATTTAGAAGAGTAGCCCTGTTTATAATACAATATACAGTGCCAAATCGATCGCTGTCTTTTAAAGGTTATATATGTAATATGTTTTTATTTACAAATGCCATGTTTGAAACTGTGCCAACATCATCAATAACCTCGTACTATTACGAATTTGGAAGAGGACATCAGTAATGGATTGAAATTAAGTAGTCACTGCCCGGGAAGTGTCACCCAGGTAGAGAAGGGTGTCACATTGTCGCTACTCACCCCGGGACAAAAAAAAAGAAGCATAGAATTTTCTTTTATAGTACTTAATAAAACGCCACTTAGCGGGAATCTTGACAGACAAGATGCGGTAATCTCCACAAATTCCTTTCCCAAAAGAACTTATTTGTTGTTTGTTTGTTTGATTGTTTGTTTAACGGCATACCATTTCCTTATGAGTCATTGATTTTGGGGGGAAAGTTTTGAAGTAATAAAAATATGTTATTCTGATTTCACAATTGAATACATGGTAGATGATACTCAGATTTTGTGCATGTGTGTGTGAACATGAATACTAGAGGCAGTGGTACACTATTTACATTGTTCGGACTATAACCCTCATCTTTGTTGCCATATTTATCACAACGTTTCAGGGTGATAGTCCGAACAATGTAAAAAATGTACATAATAACTCATCTCAAAAATATAGAGAGATACCAGAGGCATGGTAATTGTGTTTTAATTTGCAGTTTTTGGAAGTTCTATTTTAGAATAGAGTTGGATTTCTTTAAGAAATTGTAAGATAATATATGGATTAATGCCATAAAAAATTCTTTAATGTTAGTTGATTTGGTTGTTTTTGTTTGACGACATATCAACACCTCTATGGGTTATTTAATACCGAATTCTAAATATTTTGATTGGTTTGGTTGGTTGTCTTTGTTTAGCGGCATATCAACACCTCTATGGGTTATTTAATGCCGAAATCTAAATATGTTGATTCGTTTGCTTGGTTGTCTTTGTTTAGCGGCATATCAACACCTCTATGGGTTATTTAATGCCGAATTCTAAATATTTTGATTGGTTTGGTTGGTTGTCTTTGTTTAGCGGCATATCAACACCTCTATGGGTTATTTAATGCCGAAATCTAAATATTTTGATTGGTTTGGTTGGTTTCTTTGTTCAGCGGCATATCAAAACTTCTATGGGTTATTTAATGCCGAATTCTAAATATGATGAACGCAATTTCATGCCTTCATCTACAGATAACCTGAATTGTTGGTAATTTTACGATAAATATGTTTTGTTGATATTTTTTTTATATAAAAATGTATTACTGGCATATTTACTATAAAAATGTGTTTTTATACTTTTATACAATTTTTTTTGTGTTATTAAGAGAATTTATTTTTATGAATGAAAATGACGTGGTCGGATGTCCTTACAAGTGGAGATCTTTCATCCGGGTAGTCGTATTCGTTGGTTGGCGCCAAAATTAATCAAGTTGACTGACAGTTGTTGCATAAATCTGCTCCCGAGCATTTACTACCATTCCCTGACGTAACAAGTAAAGTTTCAAAAAGTCTCAAAAACTCTGCAACTCCCGACTGAAGTTATTTCGCTAAGTCTTTATGTTTTGTTTCTCTTTTTAGCCATCACTAAAATTAAAATAAAAACATTTTTGTTTACTATAAAACTTTCTTGATCTTCTTATCGACCCAATTGCTTCTCTTTATCTTATTTCTTTTCTCGTACATGTAACAACATTGATTCACCAGAAGTCAGAGCATAACTGCTATAGATCTGAGCATCTCAGTGTCAAGCTACAGTGGCGCCACCTACCATTATCTTTTCACACTACTACTCCATGACTTTTGTCACATCAGTGTATATTCAAATTAATAGTCGGTGTTTAGACCAGAAAAAGTTAGAGACACACAAATGCGGAGGTTTAGAAACAAAGACACACATTGGAAGCATGTAGAAACCAGCCATGGGCAACTAAAATTAGTGAAAAGTGTTGTGCTTTGGTCCCCAGTGGTTCATTGGTCAAGAAGATTGAATGCTAAACATTGGAATTTAACCTTACAAGTGTAGTTTTTTCATTCGGGTATTCGTATTCTTTCGTTGGCACCAAAATTAAGCGAGTTGGCTGGTAAAGTCAGTTATTGTAGAAATCTGCTTCGGAGCAGTCCAGTCCGCTTACTACCATTCACTGACCTTACAAGTAAATTATACCGCAAAACCCCAGCAACTCCAGTATGAAATTATTTTTTAAGTACCTTTAATTTCTTGCCGGTAAGCCCTTTCTTTGTTCCTTTTTAGCAACTGATTATAAGCACTAAAATTAAAATAAAACTTTTTTTATCAACTATAAAATTTTGATGGTTTTCCTGTCGTTCGATTTGCTTTTATTTATCTCATTTCTTTTGTCCCACTGGGTCCACTATTTGTCCGTACCTGAGACCCTAACAGGTGCTACCACCTCGAGTTAGGGTGGGGACCTGGGAACAAAAAATCATGAGGTGGTTCCACTCTCCTCAAAATCTTCAATCTCCCGACGAGAAGCTTTGTTGTCGGATGTAGATCCCAAAATAATTAGTTCGAAAGTGAAAATGACAAACTAGGCATGAATTTGAACTCGCTACCAAATTCCATTCTCCGCTTTGTTAACAATCACGCCGCCTGTATTTGCTTATAGTTAATGTTAACAGCCTTTTTTAATGTTAAAAGATACAAATTTTATCTCCTTTTGTTAAAAATGTAGCGCCAATTATGTGTTCTTTTTCTTTTTGTAAAGTATAGAAAAATAAAAATAAAACAGCTTCGTTATACTCTTTTGTACGCATCAATTTATTTGGAGGCAATGCAAAGCTGTCAGCCATGTTTTTTTGACCTCGAACAATAAACCGTATTGTCCGGCGAAAACTTCGAGGAGTTCGTTTTATTTTTTTGATCTTGTGTCTCATGTTCGATTTTTGTATTCATAATATAAACAAGTACAAGACAACGAAAATTGGACCTCAATGAGTAATCGTACAAATCTTTTTTACTATAAAAGAGGCTTTTTTTATTGCGAATTGCCGTCACTTATGGAATTGTGTCACTCTGACCTATTTCTTTTTATTTCTATTTGAAGTTTTATATCTGGAAGCAAATTCCGATCACTGCTAAATATCCAATAGATTGTTGATAATAGTTTTCCTGCAGTTTATCGGAGACAGAATCAACTTTAGCAGGGACGGGAAAAATCAAGCGAAAAGCATTTCGCGATATCTTTATATTACTTTAAACTCGATAAAAAAACACATAAAAATCAATATTACTTTTCATTTTCCAATGAATAAATA
This sequence comes from Acanthosepion esculentum, assembly GCA_964036315.1. Classification (NCBI taxonomy): domain Eukaryota; kingdom Metazoa; phylum Mollusca; class Cephalopoda; order Sepiida; family Sepiidae; genus Acanthosepion; species Acanthosepion esculentum. The sequence continues at coordinate 80,313,031 of OZ038508.1, read as the reverse complement.
TTGCGTCTGAACAAAATTTCATAACATTTAATAAACTAATTTCAATGACAACATTTTGATACTTGTACAAAGATTAATTCAAACACAGACACACACACACACACACACACACACACACATATATATATATATATATATATATATATATATATATATATATATGAAGAAATATAGTCTTAAAGTGTGCTATATTTATGGGATAAAGTGCTCAATATCAGAGATAGATTGTGTGTAAATATAAAAGTGAACATAGAAGTCAACACTTACAGGCGACAGTCTGTTTCATGCTAGATGCAATCATCGTGGCCTGATGATTGCATCTAGCAAGAAACAGACTGTCGCCTCTGGGTGTTGACTTCTGTGTTCACCTTTATATATATATATATATATATATATATATATATATATATATATATATATAGCCAGTATTCCATGACGATCCGCGTAGGTGAAACCGTGGTAGGTTTGTCTGGCTCTAGGTTTAATTAGGTTCGCTCTACTTAGCGTATTCAGCACTTTACTTAGTTATTTTACTTCAGTTATTTATTGCTTCAAGCTGGGATTGAAACCCGACCGTTTTGGAAATTCTAAAGATTTCTATGCGAAATACGTCAGTGGCCCGGAGAGGTATATATATATATATATATATATATATATATATATATATATATATATATATATATATATATATATATATATATATATATATATATATATATATATATATATATATATATATATATATATAACAAATTCGTATTCTTCAGGAAACTGTCGTAGGAGAACACGCGTTGCTCTATCGTCCACATCACCATGGTTTCGACTGAAAAGAAAAAATGCTAAGTTTACCACGGACCGAATGGTACCTGTCGGACATATGTCCCCCTCCCTAAGTAATAGCCATGTCAAAAACGTTCGTTCTTTCTACCTCACCCTGTATATATTCAATTTGTTCCACTACGTTTCATCATATTTTTCATCGGCTTCACGATTCCATCCTCCCAGTACTTGGCATCTTTCTCGGTGATGAATTGTTTTTTATTAGCTTCCATAGAATTTAAATTCTTCCCATTAAGACGATTTTGTAAGAATAAAAAGAAGCAGTAATGCGAAGGTGTAGTGTCATGGGTAAGTACAACGGTCTCGTCGCACATATAAGACAAGGTGTACCAATTTCTGACGGGCCTGCAAAATGGAGGTTTGGTATTGTCCTGATGATGTTGTTGTGGTTACAGACAAAACAGACAAGCTCGTTAGGGGGCGCTATTTTAGTTCATAAAACATATCCACCCTCTCCAAGACTGATTGGCAATGGATGACTTTTTGTGGTGAATGTGTCAATTGTAAGAAATGAATGGGTCGTGAATCGGATTAGCAAGGTATAGGATAGTAAGTGACGACCAGCCTGAAACCCATCCCCCCCTTTTCGGCCTTGTGCTACAATTGTGTATTTTACACAATAATTCTTAACATATCCACTCTCCTCTCCCTCTCTCTCTCTCCCTCTCTCTCTCTCTCTTTCTTCTAGACGTAATCGAACGTAGATAAAGAACATTGCCGCTGTGGCGCGCTCGCTTCTTTGGTCCGATGAAGATTGGACTCATATGTATTTATCACACACGTTCTTTTCACACATACACACGCGGACATAAACACGCATACAAAAATAACAAGTACATGCTTATAGCTAGTTTTAATGTCCTTTACTTTAATTTCAGTTGTGTAAACATGTAATGCCTTTTGTTAATAAAATGCATTAATTGTCGTTGATTTTAAAGTTCATGTTTTGTCCTTATTATTTGTAAACGGATTCACTTGAGTTCGCCAAATATTGTTTATGGTCAAACATTCCAGGAGCCTATAAGTATTTACTATAAAATGTCCCACATCTCACAACGAAAAAAAAAAACTCAGTTCTGTAACAATGTAAAAGCACAGAGCAAAAAATAACAATTAGGAAAAATTAATTTAAAATGTCATTTTTACAGCATCGGTAAGCTAGTGCTTATATATTAAAAACATATATCCCAACGACAGTTTGAAGCATGTTAAATGATAAGTACGTATTTAGCAGACAACATTCTTAAATTCTCTCACAAATATCCCTCAGGAAACTGATAATCGTCTTTTGGTTTGGAATTAAAGACAAACGACTGAAAATATTGATTTCCTTTGTAATCTATAATCTATAAGATTTTAGATTTAAAGGAGTTTTTTTTTATATTCTCATCAGTAAAAAAACTAATTAAAAAAGTAATTAAAAAAATAATTAAAAAATAATAAAAATTAAGAATAGTTCTTTTTTATTCATAAAATTATTTAGACTTATAGTTGACAGGTACATTTCTGCATATAAAAGTATACAGACATAACAAAAAGGAAAAAAAGGTACGCGTATTGTTCTTCGAAAGGACTTCTTCAGACTAATTAGTTTTTACATTATTGACATTATTCGGACTATTGTCCTCTTCTTTGTCGCCATATTTGTTACAACGTTTCGGCCGTTTTATACTCCGGCCTTCTTCAGGTGGTTGGAATGTCAAACTGAACCCTTTATTTCGCTATTAAACTAATACAAGGA
>OZ038508.1:80272950-80302950 GCA_964036315.1 Acanthosepion esculentum | reverse complement strand
ATCCGTACATTTAAAAAAATCGTGTACAAAATCATTAGATTTCGACATTAAATAACCCATAGAGAATAATGTGCTGCTAAAAAAATCTACCAAGTTCTAGGAATTTGGAACTAAGCACTTTATTAAACTTACGGGTGCAGATTGTTCTCGTCCCACCAAACATATCTAGGAATATCTAATCTATTTGCTATTTAGTAGAGCTTAGTTATTGTTCGCCCCGTTTCGGTCAGCTGAATGAGGATACTCTACTCTCATAGATTAAATAAAGAGTTCTGATCGAAATTCACTGTCGGTGGTCCGGATTGACAAGCTCTTGATTAAGACCGGATGACACGATGGCCTAATCGTTTTAATAACAACAAAGATGAAGACAGTAGTCCGCATACAAATAATAGAAATAAGGATAACTCCTTATCACATAAATTCAAACCAATTATAGGGAGGTCGAAAAATTACGGATGATGGTGGTGATTACTATTTATCTTGTATCTGTAAAAATCTTTTTATTCTAAAAAAGTTGCTAATGCAATATTCACTGGCAAAGATGAAGACATATGACAATCCCCACCCCACAGATATGATTCAGCGTTAAATAAGCCACAAAGTGTTGATAAAATCAGTGAATAAAGATATTAGGGGAGTCTACCAAAAAAGATTTTGCACCCTATATGTAACTTTTCAGACTCTTTGTAGGATCATCAATCAGTTAGGCGTGATACACGCTAAGGTGATCATGTATCTTTCGATACATGACTGACGAGGCAGATTTTTTTCCCACAGTAGGCTGCCATTTCTTATGCGGTAGACCAGTTGCCATCCAAGGCTATAGAACTTGATCTGTCTATTTACTCATAGCTTGGCAGGAGGGGGGAGTACAGTATTCATCCCTTTCCCAAGGGTATTAGCACGTAAGTGAATGTAAGGGATTCGGCTGCCCTATTCATCAGTCCGAGCCGCTATCCATTACTCCACAGTTCCGGTATCATGCCCTGTTCGAAATACAATAATTCTATAGCCTTGGATGGCAACTGGTCTACCGCATAAAAAATGGCAGCCTACTGTGGGAAAAAAATCTGCCTTGTCAGTCATGTATCGAAAGATACATGATCACCTAAGCGTGTATCACGCCTAACTGACTGATGATCCCACCTAACTAAATTTACCATGAGTAGCATAGCCGATATTCACACTGACTCACCAGAAATCAGAGTATACCTGATATACATAAGTCCGGGCATTTCTATGACGTCAAAACGCAGTAATCGGATCTACCATTACTTCTACACATTGCTTTCCTATAACTTTTGGCACGTCATTGTATAGATTTTGGATATCAATCGAATAGACTTGAAAGAAAACTTTAAATAATCTTCCTTTTAACTGTCGATAATATTTATCGCTTGTGAAACTAACCATATGATAAGTATAATTTTAAATTCTTAGTTTTAATTGCTTGCGAAATACAAATAAGAAATCCGAAAACGGGAAAAAAATCAATTAAGTTTTTGTTTTCAAATATTTTCCTCTCGTAGCGTTCCCAAATGAAAAGAAAATCAAATTTATAAATGACGTTTTCTGAAAAAACAAAAGAAAATAAACGTAAACATTCGAACGAACGGTTTTACATGAAAATTGCAAGTTTTGATGCCATTAGCATAAGATTTCAAAAATAGACTAAGTACGTCATTCTATCGAGGGAAAAAAGATACTGGCTTCTGGCACGAAGACATTTAGCTGCATTTAAAAGTTACAAATTCAATTGAAATGAATTGATTCAAAGTAGAATTTTTGCTTTGCCTGAATTATCGCTCAGAAATAACAAATTAAGAATTGGCATTTTCATTCAGGCTGTCATTGAGATTTGAAAGGATTTCGCGCCAAACGGACACAAACATAAAAGACCTCTCATATTTTTATATTTTATTTTACATTCGGAATATTGTCCTCATCTTTGTTGTTGTTATCATAACGTTTCGGCTGTTGTGCCATATGGTCTTCATCAGGTGCATATCAATCTATATTTTCAATTCCTGTGTCAGGAAGTGTGGAAACAGGGCGAGCAGCACTAAAAATAAGAAAGTCCTAAGTGAGTTTCGTACTGAACATTTATGTCCTGGACAATTATTTATCTGACAGTTTCGTTCCTGGACATTTGCGGCCTTAGGAAAATGCGTCCCTGGATAATTGTGTACCTCCGATAATATTTTGAATCTTTTAAAGGCAATTACCATAAATTTTGAAAAAAGGCATAAGTAGTAATCATAAATTTTTAAAAAGGGAATAAAAGGAATAAAATCAAAAGTTTATTTGTGCTTAAATTATAATGACAGATTAACAGTATTGCAAGATGGTTCTGTTTTTGTTTCATCGGCGTTTTTCTTATGATAGTAGTAGCTGTAATTTTGCTCGTCCACAAATATTATTCCATCAGTGTCGGATTTTCGGAACAGAAACGCTTTTTAAAATAAATCACGTCAGGATGAATAAATCATCGAGTCAGTATCAACAAGTTTGAACAGCTGTATATTTGGACAGTTTAAAGTTAAGCAACGCTTTCTTTGGCTTATACAAAATGGGTGGTTCTAGGATAGTTGCGTACTGGACTTTTGCTTTCCCGGACAATTACGTTCCAGGCAATTACGTCCCTCGACATTTAAATCCCTAGACAAATACGTCCCTGTATAATTGCGTACCTCTGATAATTTTTTGAAGCTTTTAAAGGCAATTACCATAAATTTTGACAAAAGGCATAGTTAGTAATCATAAATTTTTAAAAAGAGAATAATAAATAAAAAATAAAAAGTGTATTTGTGTTTAAAATGCAATGACAGATAAACAGAATTGCAAGATGGATCTACACATCACCAGCATGTTTTTGTTTCATCGGCATTTTTCTTATGATAGAAGTAGCTGTAATTTTGCTCGTCCACAAATATTATTCCACCAGTGTTGGATTTTTGGAACTTAGTCATCGGTTCCAAATAAAAATATAAACCATAAAATCCAGAATCTATTAGTACGCACTGGTGGAGTGAACTGAAACTGCTAGCTTTTCTCTTGCCTTAAAAAAGAAATTTTTCTCTCTTTTTTTTTTTTTATTTATGGTAACTACCTTTCTGCTTGCTTAGAATAACTAAAGGTATTGGTGTGAAAATTTCTATATTAAACAACTCATTTAAAAAAAATGGTAACTTTTAGAGGTACACAATTATCTAGAGACGCATTTGTCGAGGCGGGGGGTGGCAAATGTCCAGGGACGCAATTGTCTGGTACGCCATTGCCCGGGACGCAGATGTCCAGTACGCAACTGTCTGTCCACTAAATTAGGACGAGACGAGATATCCCTAGACATGAGCAGTGAAACGAGAACAAACTAGGCTCGTAAATTAAATAAAGGTTTCTTTTCGGAATTCCTTGGAGTTTGCCCGGTTCATCATCATCATCACCATCATCATCACCATCATCATCATCATCATCATCATCATCATCATCATCATCATCATCATCATCATCATCATCATCATCATCATCAGTCCCTCGACTACTTCAGCCATTGGGTGGGGGGTACGAACCTGATGGCAGACGAAATAGATTTTGATTCTTCTTCCTTATGATCCTTTCAGATAGCTCAGCGGAGAACATGTCCTCTCTAGGCTCTTGACCGACAGCAGAAGACAGAATATTGAGTGGGTCCCCCTCTGTCCGTACTTTAGAAACTCAAGTTTTGAATTCAGACTTGCCTTTTTTCTAGACCGGTTGCCACCCAAAGCTACAGGACACAGTCTATCCTACTATTTAACCTATAGCTGGAGAAGAGATGAAGTCTTGCCTTTTCCAAGGGTATTATCATGTAAGTGAATGGAATGAACTCGACTGACTCTCTGAAAATGATCAAAGATTTGTTAATTATAAGCAGTAATTTGGCTCTGTCTATATTTCTGGGATGAAGCATTGTAACTATTTACATCATTCGGAATGTTGTCCTCATCTTTAGTGCCATATTCACGACGTTTCGGCCGCTGTGCGCTCCGGCTTTCTTCAGGATCTGCCTATATTTCTGGGATGAAGCATTGTAACTATTTACATCGTTCGAACTGTTGCCCTCATCTTTATTGCCCTATTCACGAGGTTTCGGCCGTTGCACGCTCCGGCCATCTTCGAGATCTGTGTATATTTCTGTGATGAGGTATTGTAACTATTTACAACATTCAGACTGCTGTCCTCATCTTTACTGTCATATTCCCGACGTTTCGGCTGTTGTAAACTCCAGCCTTTTTCAGTATCTGTCAATATTCCTGTGAGGAGGTATTGTAACTATTTACATCATTTGGACTGTTGTCCTCATCTTTGTTGCCATATTCACAACGTTTCGATCATTGTACGCTCCGGCCTTCTTAATGACCTGTCTATATTTCTGGGATAAGGTATTGTGAGTATTTACATCGTTCGTACTGCTGTCTTCATCTTTATTGCCATGTTCACAACGTTTCGGCCGTTCAGGAGCTGTGTACATTTCTGCGATGACGTATTGTAACTATTTACATCATTCAGGCTGCTGTCCTCATCTTTATTTCTATATTCACCACATTTCGGCCGTTGTACTCTCCTGCCTTCTTCGGGATCTGTCTATACTTCTTGGGTGATGTATTGCAACTATTTACATCGTTCGGACTGTTGTCCCCATCTTATTCACAACATTTCGGCTAATGAGAGACAAAAAGAATGGGAATGATTAATTTAACATGTTGACAATTGCACAATAAAGTTTCGCCCCACCTCGAATTGTCCTACGCTCGTAAGACCGTGTTGCAGTAACGATTTGCCAGGCCTCAGGGTCGTTGTTGGCTTGTGTCATGGATGTTTTCAACTGATCTTTGAAGCGAGTTCTCCAAACAGCATGATACGTCGGACTCGAGTGGGACGCATTCTGGACACTTGATTCGCCCAGAGGAATCGATGTTAGAGGATGGTAGACTCGAATTTGGGAAGAGATGTCCAAGGGTGGACCTCGTTATTGATGATGCTGTCATCCCAACTCATTCTTCGGATTTTCGTTTGCTGGAACCGTTCTAGATGTTTGCTTTCCCGACGATCCAAAGACCAGACCTCGCAAACGTACAGAGAGGTACAAAGGACAGTTTTTATGGTAAGTCGTGAGAAGGATTCATAGATGCGTGGCGGAGGTGGAAGAGTCGGTCCCTCCTAAAAGCACATCACAGATCCTCTTCGTGTTGACAATTGCACAAGAAAGTCTCGCCCCACCTCGAATTGTCCTACGCTCGTAAGGTCGTCTTGCAGTAACTGTTTGTCATGTCTCAGGGTTATTTTTGGCCTTTGTCAGGGATGTCTTCAACTGATCCTCGAATCGTCATTTTGGGCCTCCGCCTAACGTCTTGCCACCGGCGAGTTCTCCAAACAGGATATTATGTGAGTGTCGAGTGGGATGCATTCTAGACACGTAAGCCGCCCACGGAGGCGATTTTGAAACGAACCATTGAACCATTCCCAACAAACAACTTGAAGAACCTGGAAGACTTGCAGAACTTTCGTGAGTTAGCACAGGACATGGGGACATCTCATGGATTTGCAGAGCGCTTTCAAATTGATGAATTCTCGTGATGATGATTGTGGATTACTCCTACTTGGCTCTGCCAGTTTTGCCAAGGCTCTGTTACTTGGAGCTGTTAATAGCTTTGTAAAAAGACAGTAAATATTATGAAAATGGTTTAGTCATCAATATCAAATGGAAAAGTTGCTGTTCAATGTGTACACTATGATTGTTCACGAATGTCTCTAGAACAATCAATAAAAGTCCATTACAGCGTGTGAAAAAAAAACCTTTAAGAGCTTTTGTGAGTTAGGACAAGATGGAGAGGTTTGGAAAAGACAGATAAAAGATATTTACAAAGTTGTTGAAGATGAGGAAACACTGTTTGCCTTCAAGTCATAACAATCCTCATCATAGCGATGCTGAGTTTAAAACTTCAAACATAATTTTGCATCATTTAACTTATTTTTTCCTGATGAAGGTTAATAAATATCGAAACATTAAATTTAGAAATATTTTCCTCCTTGTTCCTTATTTAATGATTATGTCAGAGTTAAACCAGTTATTGAACACACATATAGATAGATAGATAGATAGATAGATAGATAGATAGATAGATAGATAGATAGATAGATGGACAGAGAAGATATATGTGAATTGAATGAGATAGATAGATAGATAGATAGATAGATAGATAGATAGATAGATAGATAGATAGATAGATAGATATGGACAGAGAAGATGTGAATGGAATGAGATAGATAGATAGATGGATAGATAGATGGACAGAGAAGATAGATGTGAATTGAATGAGATAGATAGATAGATAGATAGATAGATAGATAGATAGATGTGAATTGAATGAGATAGATAGATAGATAGATAGATAGATAGATAGATAGATAGATAGATAGATAGATAGATAGATATGGACAGAGAAGATAGATGTGAATGGAATGAGATAGATAGATAGATAGATAGATAGATAGATAGATAGATAGATAGATAGATAGATAGATAGATAGATAGATATGGACAGGGATGATAGATGTGAATTGAATGAGATAGATAGATAGATAGATAGATAGATAGATAGATAGATAGATAGATAGATAGATAGATAGATAGATAGATATGGATAGACAGAGAAAGATAGATGTGAATGGAATGAGATAGATCGATAGATAAATTGCATTTGGGTTATTTCTTAATATAGTTTAAAGTGTTCAAATCCAAGAATAGATCATTTTGAAAGCTGGATTTTGTGGCTGTTTTATTGTCCTCAAGTCCATAGAATAATAAGCCTATATTGTTTTACGGTTGAAAAGCATTTTCTTCTATACTTTCGTGGCGTTCTGGCTGAACCTAAAGATTAAAAAACAAAAAACAAGTTATGTACAACTGTAGATTAAAACCACTGAGGCGCACAAAACAAGCTAAACGCGCATGCGTGTGCACTCACTAACATTTTCTCTTTCTTCCTCTTTCCCTCTCACTCGCACACGGACACGTGTAGGCATGCGATCACGTAACTATACCGCATCCAACGCCTACACACTCCTGTTGGATGAAACCCTCGCCCTGACTGTACATGTTTTCATGGGTGTAGCCTTACTCACCACGCTTCCAAAGCCCTCTTTCTTCATTATGTCCCCTAGAATTTTCAATTGTCTCTTTCTGATATTAACTATATATATATATATATATATATATATATATATATATATATATATATATATATGTGTGTGTGTGTGTGTGTGTGTGTGTGTGTGTGTGTGTGTGTGTGTGTGTATAGGGCACATAACGAAGAAAGAGGGTTTTGGAAGCGTGGTGAGTAAAGCTATATATATCCAAAGCTCTCTTTCTTCGTTATGTGCCCTAAATATATATATATATATATATATATATATATATATATATATATATATATATATATATATATATATATATATATATATAAAGTGTTCAGATTTTCTTTAAATTATATATATATATATATATATATATATCTTTAAATTATATATATATATATCTTTAAATTGTATATATATATATATATATATATATATATATATATATATATATATATATATATATATATATATATATATATATATATTATGCCTTCAAATTCCTTGAGGAACATTGGTCCGCAAGATAACGTTGCGGTTTCTACACCAACCCAGTTTTTAAGTGAGTCGGTTGTTAGCCTGCTGCACAACCTCCCAACCTTCGTAGTTGTCCTTCTACTAGACCAGTTGCAACTCAAGGCTATAGAACCAGGTCTGTCCGGCTATTTACCCATAGGTGGGTGGAGAAGAAGATTCATACCTTTCTCAAGGGTATTACCATGTAATTGAATGTTGGTGATTCGACTGGATTCCTCAATCCGAACTGCTATCCATTACTCCGCCATGTCTCCTTGGATTTAAGTATAAGGGTTCTTTTTTTTCCATTTTCTCTAAATCTTCGTTGTGGCTCATATTTTTGGTCCATGGTATCCTCAGCATCCTTCTGGAGAACAACATTTCTATTGCTTCAAGTCTCTTTATTTCAACTCTAACCATTGGATTGATGAGGCTAATCCATTGGGAGTAGATGGCAGTTGACCCTGAGGAGTTCATCCGACCATTAATAGCTCTTGTTTTTTGTTCTGCTGACTTTTCACTTGCCATCGCCACCCGACCAGGGTCTAGTAAAGGAGCCGGTTTACTCGCCGACCACTGATGTTTTTAACTTCAGAGACCGGTTTGCTATAGGACCCAGTCTATCCTGCTATCTACCCATACCTGGGGGTAGAAGAGATGGATTTAAACCTTTCCCAGGTGTATTTTCATTAAGGTCAATGATGGTTTTCTAAGCTTAGATGTAGCACAAGCTCAAAGGTATTGGGCACCCAATGAGGATAGAACTCGCTAATCGGTCGTAAGTGATCTAGAGAAGTTTGCAAACTACTACACCACGTTGAATTCCTCAGTTTGCATTTAGGTGAATGGAACGAACACGGCTCTTCCTTTCCTCAATGTATACAAATAGGGGAGAGCACGAATTAGAATTTAACTGTGAAAGCTAAAAATGTCGTTGACATCACCCTTAACCTCAATAAATAAACGTTTAAACAATACCATAAAGACAATGAAACCCCCACCTACATTAATGTTAATTTGAACCACCCCAATGCCATTGTCAAACTGATACCCACCACATTGGCAGGAGGATTAGTTGGTTATTATCCAACATATATATTTTAATTTAAAAAAAAGGTATCAAAATGCTCTCTAAAAACGTGGTTTTAAAAATAAATCATCTTATCTAACCCCTATAAGTAACACAGAAATATCTAAAGTGAAATGTAGACACAGAAAAATAAAGAAACAATTTTTAAAAATAACTCTCTGAGTAAGATCTTCACTAGGAAAACGATTAAGATTATCTACTCCTGTACCAACAACATCTATAAAATTATTAACTCACAGAATAACCATTTAAGAAATTTCTATGGGGGCAAACAACAAACCTGGTACTAAACCCGCCTGTATTTGTAGATCTAAAGAGGGCAAATGTAAATCTACCAGGGTTATATATCATTTGATTATTTTCCTCCTAAGCAAATATAAAAAATTATAATGTTTACATTGGAATTTCTGCAGGGGAATGGAAACAGAGATTTTATACGCATAGGCACTCAGTGTCCAACCCTAAGCTAAAACACGAGACAACACTTTCAAAAAAATTGGCAATTGAAGGAGCCTAAAGATAGCTTTGAAAATTATAGGTTCCGCATGTACTCGTAATAGTCTTAAAATAGGTGTGACTTATATTTAGAAGAAAAATTAGAATAATATAATACAATAATCAAAACCAACTGTTGAATCAGGAATGAATTAGTGTTAAAATGTTGACATAAAAACAAATTCAAATTTCCATAATGTAGGTTTAACTTAATAAGCTACCATATTTCCATAATATTCACTTCCCTTTGACTCTTCAAATGTCGACAGTATAACTAATTCTGATTTCTATATTTTATTTCCTCCCTCTATAACTTCTCTATATATTATAATTTATAAACTTTACTATCTCCCTAACTCTCTTTCCATTAATCCTTTATATCCTTTTATCTATATATGTTAAAATTATTCTTAGACCCCTTTTTACTACTATTTTGGATTAATATTTCATTTTTCATATAACCCCAAATTAAAATCAGAAGGTTAATATTCGGGTTTGATTTCATAAAACATCTTTCCTTCAAAATATTATTCTTTTCCTGTCACGTGCCTTTCCTCTGATTGAAACGTTGAAATGGATAAATTCTCTATAAGTTTTTCGACAGGTTCATATTTTTAGCTTTCACGGTTATTTTCTATTTCCTGCCCCCTCCTCTTATCTGTATAGACACGAACTCCGGGGTTGATAAGACAGATGACCGATATCTTCGCCTGCTGAAATAGACTATTCCCCATATGTGATAATTTTGAATTTTATTGTTTATTATATATATATATATATATATATATATATATATATATATATATATATATATATATACACGTTCTTTTTTGTATGTAACGATTGAGGGGCAGTGAGCAAAATAACTATGACTCACCCGGTGCCGTGCTATCTTGGTCCCTTTGACACGTCCTGACATCGCTATCGAAGAGGGTTCCTATTATAATACGCCACACATATCTTCAAGAACGCTTTGTTCATTTTTAGAAATCCATTCTAAACTTTAAAAAATATAATTAAAAAAGGAGGGGGGAACAAAAACAAATAAAAATATCTGATGATACGTTGCTCTTAGTAGGACAAGAAATAAACAGACTCTGAAATTACAGATTGAATCTACGGACTCTCAAGAATTACTCAGGCCTTTCAAAATTTACACCAAAAATATTGTGCTTTGGTAACTTTTGCAACAAAAACATAATTTGAGTTGTAAATACGTAACATTTATGAGGATATCTTTCCTTAAGTCTTTATAAATTGTACACTGTTGAATTATTAACGTTAAGAAAGAAATCCTAAATAAAAGTAAGAACTAGACGATATCCTTAGACATGAGCAGCTGAACGAGAACAGTCTACCGACATAGACTTCATTTCGGAATTCTCTGTAGGTTACCCGGAGGAAGGCCGGATGGCTCAACGTCCGAAACGTTTTGATGACAAACAACAAAGATGGAGACAATAGTCCATATATATACATTGTAAATAAAGAGGGGGTATTAGTCCGACTGTAAATAGAATAAGTAATTTTTGACGTAATATTGCAACAGACTTTTTTTTCAATTTCTTTATTCTGAATAACGATTCAAAACGATTAAATGTGTCGTATGTGATTCACTACTGGATATGCCAGATCTCTTAATCGAATCTGATATCCACTATAAACGGTTTCTCTAAGAGGTATTTATCCCCGGTGACCCAATATATTCACTATAACCGATATCAAAGTATGTTTTGTAGTCGGTGTTATCTCAGAAAATCGAAAGATCTAGGGACCCCCAGCGTTGGGCTAATTGAAGAATTGTGTCAAAGTGTTGACGTGTGAACAAACATTAACAAGGAAGTTGAACCAGCTGCATATGCGATATAAACACAAATGACAACTGGAAAAAAGGAAGCTATATAAACGTCCTACCTATGAGGGAATAAAGAAGATCGCTAGAAGATCAAACGTTCAAAAGAAGATCCGAAACCACATACCCTCTATTCGGTCGACTTTAATTTGACAGTGTATAGAAGTGAATAAACAATTTATTTCACATATAGAAAATTAAGTCTCGTGTTCTTAATGTGACTTATATTACAAATATGTTCATACTATGCGAAAAATAGATTTAACATTCATCCAATATCTGAGCATGATCTGGAAGTCCTCCCTCTCTGACAGTACAGAGGGACTTCTTTAAGACCACGGTAGAATTGGCTCAACAACATGGACACTGACGAAATACCGATAAGCATCACTCGATGGAATATTCACAAGGATGTTACGCGTTGCACTGGACATCAGCTGGAAGATACACCCAACAAAGAAACGCCTGTATGGACACCTTCCTCCTATCTCAATTTCGCTAAGAGTGAGAAGGCTTCGGCTAGCTGGTTACTCCTAGAGAAGTAAGTCAGAACTTGCGAGTGACATCCTCTTATGGGACCCATTGCGCGGCAAAGGATCGGTTGGAAGACCTCATCACATCTACATTGACCAACTTGTAGATGACTCTGGAGGATCTGCCGATGAAGATGTCTGACTGAAATGGTTGAAAGCAACGGGTCAGGAGAATCCGAGAAGAATTCTCGACCTGATGAAGATGATAAAAGTTTTAAGCCAATAAAACACGTTCACCTTGATTCAGGTTTGTTTGGTTTCGACACAAGCAAAAGATTTGTTCCGATAAATAAATAAATGTCATTACATAAAGGATACTTCTTTCCACTTAGCATCACAATAACATTTCATTCAGAAAGTCTCAAACGAAACCTTATGTTGTATTATAATCAGACAACTGGATCCATGGGTACAGTTAAACAGCTCTGCCTTGCCTAGAGTCAACTAAATAGACTCTAGTGTACTTCCTGAATTTAGGTATTTCACTTTCATTGTAGCATATATTCACAAGTTTCGTTGCAATGTCAGAGTACTTCTTGTAACAAAGGTTATTTTTGGAACACATTGGATTAGATTTCATGAGTCCATTGTTTTGAAAAGGTCTATTTCCTTTGTTGGCGCAATTTTCTCAATTTAACATGCATTGGCTAACTGTTGCATTCCTCCAACACCTGCTGTTGAGATAGAACCAGAAGCAATAAGACAGAAATCAACAAAGAAAAGCGTCTACAAGTGCATGCCTCGGCCCAAAGGCATTTTGCACCTGAATAAATTACCAATAAACTGACTGTACTGAACATTCGACAAAGACTGGAAACATTTATTTTCAACTTAAATGTTCTTAAGCATTGTGTCCGTGTTTTGATAAAATATAATTTCTTTTATTTGAATTAAAGATTTTGTATTGAAATCATTACATGGATTCTTTAAAAAATCGTTTTGGTTATCTCAGATTATTTCGGTATATTTTGGGATACTGAATTCACAGGCGAAAACAATCATACATTTTTTTGTAAGAAAGATTATATTTAATCAATTCATGTTTCACTGTGCTGTGCTAAACAACTTTTTTCACCAAAATCTATCTTACACATTTATAAGTCTACCATTCATCTATTCTTTGAATATTGCTGCCATATCAGGTTTAGCGCTTCTGCTATGGATTTAGAGATTCTTCATAAAATCCAGAGAAGAATCTGCAATGTTATCGGTTCTGACCTGGCAGCTCAGTTTCAGTTACTTTCCCACCGCCGTAACGTAGATTCTCTGTGTCAGTTTTGTAAATATTTCAGGGTAATTGTTCTGATTAGCTTTTCTCTTTGGTACTTTGACTTTTACGAATTTAAGCACAGTACTAGATTGGCAGCTAGGTCTCATCATTTTACAATTGAAATGGCTGCTAGATGTAACCGTAAGTTCTATGATAACAGTTTCTTCTACTTCAATTCTTGCTTATAGAACTCACGTCTGGATTTTTGCTTTTCAGTCAACTTTGATCTTCAAAACTTTAAATGCAAAATCAATCATTATTTTCTGTCTTCTTAATTCCTGTTCTTTTATTGTTCTACCTCCTTAACAGAAAATACAAAAAAAAATGAACAACTATTGATACTATTATATACTATTATATACAAAATTTTAATTTATTTTAATGCCTACAAAATAAAAATGCTCTCTCTTATTTAACTTAGAGAATGTTTGCCTTTCATCAGCATGGCTGATGCTAACCTCCAGTAACTCATTGTATTTTCTCAGACCAACCTTTTCCGCTGACATGAAGAAGAAAATTATATTGAATCAATTGCTAGGTTTGCTGCTAGAAAAGTTAGTTCACTGTGTTGTGCAAGATAATTTTCCTCGTCTGAATCTATCTCTCACATTTATAAGTCTACGATTTGTCCATGCATTAAATTTTACTGTCACATCTGGTTAGGTGATTCTGCTATGTATTTAGAGATGTCTGATAAGATCCAAACAAGAATCTGCAATGTTATCGATCCTGACCTGGCATCTCACCTTCAGTTGCTTTCCAACTGCGCCTTTTCTATACATATTTTCAGGGTAATAGTTTTGATGAGATTTTCTCTTTGGTACCTTGACTTTTTACGAATTTAATCACAGTACTAGATTGGCAGCTAGGTCTTATCATTTTACAATTGAAATAACTAGATGTAATTGTTAACAGTTTCTTCTACTGCACTTCACGCTTAGGGAACTCTCCTCTGGCTTCTTGCTTTCCAGTCTACTTTGATCTTCAAAAGTTTAAATGCAATGTCAATCGTTATCTACTGTCTTCTTAATTCTTGTTCTTTTATTGTCCTCTCTCCTTAATAGTTGTTTTTTTTTTTCATATTTTCTAACACTTAGTAAGCCCCCTTTGAGTCTTAGTGGCTTTAGTGCCTTGCTTAGAGAAAAATTTAAAAGCAATGTCAATCATTATCTGCCGTCTTCTTAATTCCTGTTCTTTTATTGCTCCCTCCTTATTAATTTATTTTCTTTCTTTTTTTCCATATTCTTTTACACTTACGTCTTAGTGAATTTATTTGCTATAGGTTTGTATGATAATTGTTTTTTTTAAATAACAAAGGAAGGAAACCTTTACTCGCACCTATCGTTATAATAATAATGTACGCTTGTGTTGGATTCTCGTGGGGATTGGTCAAAACCCCATTCTCAAAGATAGTGTTGAAAAGTTCTTAATCCAGCCCATTTAAAAAAAAATATGAACCAACGACCAAATAGCAAATTTTATTTAGAATATCTTCTTGGTTGAGCTGAGAACTTTTCAGTATTATATATTAGAATATACAATGAGGCAAAAGTCAAGCACCATATGGATAGTTTGTTAAAAGTATAAATAAACATGAAGGTTTTATTTCCTAGTTATTTAATTATTATATGTGCTGTTCAGAATGGCCTCCTTTTTCGAAACACAATTTCAATTCTGTGTCTGCATGATTCATTAACACGTCGGAAGGTTCCCGCTGCCATTTTACTTATATGTAATTCTTTCTTTAAATTCCCCAATATATCTCGGTTTTAAATGGCCCCACAAAAATCCAAGACAAAATTTTGCAACCCTCACTACCCGAAAAAATGTGATACCTTTTACGAAAAGCTTGGCAGTTAGCGAAGACAGCTGAATTCAGGATTTATAATTTTCTCAATTATAGATTAACTTTCGCTCATAAAAATATTAAAACCCCTCATTCCGTGCTCGGAGGCACGGTGGATTAATGGATAGCGGCTCGGATTGAGGAATCGGAGAGCGGAGTTCGAATTCCAGTCGAATTCATTCACTTACGGGAAAAATATAAATCCTCTTCTCCACCCCGCAGCTATTGGTAAATAGCAGGACAGACCGGATTCCATAGCTTTGGATGATGACTGGTCTACCGCAGAAAGAAATGGCAACCTACTGAGGGAAAATCAGGCTCGTCAGTCATGTATAGAAAGATACATGATCGTCTAAGCATGTATCACGCATGACACATAACTGACTATTCGATGCAACTGATTTTTAGTCCTTTTTCTCGTTTTTTTTTTTCACTATCTTCTGTACGAGTTCTTGTAGATTTCTTTCTGTTTACATTATCGCCACTGTCATCTGCATATCTCATGTTGTTAAGATTGTGGTGATCAATGATAAATCCTAACAAGACTTGTAATTCTCTCAGAATCACCTCACTGTATAGGTTAAATAAGTCCGGCGAGAAGACACTTGTCTTACACTCCTCCAAAATATCAATAAACAACGGGAGGTCGGATGTTCAAGAAAATATATTTTAACTACTTTATTTGGGAACCGTTGCATACACGGACAGTAATAATTTATTTAAATATAAAGCACAGTAAAAATTCGACATACTGCCAGTCTGTTTAATCTTCTCGACATTTGTAATAATGTCCCAAACCATAAACGTTTCTACGACCTGAAAAAAGAAGAAAAGAAAGATTTATTGTATAACCAGCAAAACCAGGACGGGGCATCTATGCAAACAATTTTGCTAGTGTAAATTAAACAACAAAGAACAGGACAGATATAAACAGTAACACTTATCTGCTAAACGGGAAATGTTAATTTATGTGGGCGGAAGTATTTAACTCAATGTATTGATTTGAAAAAGAGAAACCGTATAATATCACATGATATTGGATTTAAAAGAATATCGCCGTGTTTAAATTAAAGTAAAAAATTGCTCGCATTATATCGTCAAAAGCAAGACTGCATCGACACACACACTTCCGGTTTGAAGAATAGACACATTCTAAATTTACAAATTTTAAAGAAACTATAATTTTTGGCAACACGCTGACATGTGTTGAAATTCTCACAGTATTTAGTATTGTTAAAGTTATCGCTTTGTCGAGATTTACAAACTACGTTTCGTTCAATTTCGCAAACCAATCCATGAAATTTGAATAAGCTGATTTGTTTGAGAAAATACTTTGACAAAATCCCTACTTTCTTAAAAAACATTGTTTAGTATGAAGTCCCATAAAATTAAATTAAATTATTATTTAATTTAATTTAATTTAATTTAATTGGACTTCATTCTAAACAATATTTTTTGGACGTTTTTCTAAACAATATTTTTTGGACTTCATTCTAAACAATATTTTTAATATATTTTAAATTTCTTTTTTTTCTTTTTTAAAAGCAAAGAATAATTTCTTAGGATTTCTTACCCTTGAGCATACAAAATACAACTGATCATGCCTAAATATTTCTTTCTGGAGCCAAATTCCAACATTTTAAAGAGTTTGTCCCTGTCATATATTTATAGCTAAAACAAACGCATGGTAAACTGGAAAGTGGATTTTTGTTTTTTAGCCGTGTTTGCAAAGTTACGAAAACACCTAAAAACAAGTGATTTCAGCTAGTTTGTTTTTTTAATGTGAAGTCATATTTTTAAATAATTCAATACTGTATTTTGTACCCGCTTACCTGTTTGTACTTCTCTCTTGGTTTCGATAAGCTATTTGAAAGGGTGTGAAAGACGTGTTAAAAGAAGTCACAGAATTTTATATCTTTCGTCAGCAATGCCTCGACATGTAAATAACAATGTTTCAAAGGATACTTATCCGTCTTTTTTTTTTAATTTTAAGTAAGAAATTATTTTTCTTAATATTTTAGAGAGAAAATAAATCTTACAAAGTAGAAATGGGTTTCGAGGGAAGCATTTCGACCATTAGACTAAATTGATGTTTACGTTGATGCGACTACGCATGCGCATGAAGAACGATGTGGATTTCAAAATCAAATTTAATTCTGGTAATGGGTATATAGTCTAGCCATTTTCATTAATTATCACTTTTGTAGTGGAATATCCCACATTGTGTTAATAGAAGATCTGCTAAGAAAGGTGAACTGTTTGAAGAACTAGGACGTAAATAGCGATTAAAGCACTTTCTATACATTTTCATCTTTTAATCAAAACTATGAACCGAAATCTTTACAGTAAGTGTTACGTGTGCCACAAAAGGAATCAGATAAAGAGAACGACAAGAAAACCAAGTTTCATAGTAAACAGAAAAAAGGTTTTTAATTATGGACAGTGCCAAAGTGTTAAAAAAAAACAATAAAGGCCTACGACAAGAAGTTAGAAATACTTCAAAATAACTCTTGAGTTACTGCTCTGAAGCAGGTTTCTGTCTCTAACTTTACCGGCAAACTCGCTTAATTTTGGCGCCAACGAATACGAATACCCGGATGAAAAAACTCCACTTATAAAGTCATCCTATCACATGAAAGAATTCTTTGAAGTTTCTTATCTTTATGAGCCAGAAG
Source organism: Acanthosepion esculentum (assembly GCA_964036315.1). NCBI lineage: Eukaryota > Metazoa > Mollusca > Cephalopoda > Sepiida > Sepiidae > Acanthosepion > Acanthosepion esculentum. The sequence continues at coordinate 80,285,494 of OZ038508.1, read as the reverse complement.
TTTCTTTCATAAAAAATAGATTCTTTTAACAGTGAGCAACTAATGCATTTAACGTGTTGTTTTGTAAAAGATCCCTTTTGTGTTCATATAATTTTTTATTTAATTTCCTTAAGGTTTCTCCTATGTATTATTTGTGGCAATTATTACAGGTGATAGAGTAAAATCCTCCTTCAAGTTTTAGCTTATTATTCTGTTTTGTATTGTCTTTTATGAAAAATAGCTGTAACAAATTTTACGTCAAGCCTAGATGAATTCTATAAGTTTTGATCGAGTTGGTGGGTTATCGTAGCAACATGCTATTCTGTTATTGCTACAGTAAACGGACTCTTTAAATTTAACACTGAACAGTTTGTCCGAGTTGAATAATTCTGTATATCATTTTGGAGACGTTTAACGTTGCTTATCTAAAACTAATCTATTTCTTTCCTGTTCGTAGTTTTATTATGAATAAATTACATTATACTTCATACCCTATAGTTTCTTTTACGACTTTCATTTATAACCGGAAGATGCGCGAAAACCCTGCGTTGTTGTCACACTCCTATGCAATAAAATCAGCATGCTTTAGACGAGCCCAGGGATCCCCACCCCAGAAATACCAATTAAGACCAATTTTGGCCCTGACCACGCACGCGCGGGATCTAGGCAAATTTTGACCAGGGAGATGACCGTCCGCTCTAGGGGTTCCTTACTTTAAGCCCTGAACTGGTGTCGCATTCCGCCTGAGTGGGTAGTCTACGGGTTAATCTAACGACTCGGGGGATAGAGCAGCTGGGTGAATGAGTAATATCCATACCAGCGATGTTCAGCAGCCGACTGACTCCCACGTCTTCTAGCAATCCACTCGATGATTCAGGTTTCACTCCTTGCTGCTCATCATTCGCGGAACACTGTGGTTTCAACCGCCTATCCTAGGCTGAGACTGCCTGCTAGTACCACAGCTCAACCCGCCCACTGTCTATCGACCTTCGCTGACTGCCAAATCGTCCTTCGACAACTTCATCTTCTGATTACTCACAATCATCTGACCTGAGCTACGACTGCTAGCTAGTACCAACCTAATACACCAACTCTCTATCAACCTTTGGCCCCACTCAATTTGATCCGGTCATCATCAACTACGGGCGCATCTAAGACCAACAGTTAACTACCATCACGACGACCCAAGGCATTTGAAACATCCGGATCCTTCGATTGGATTTTCCTATCTCCTTCTTCTCGATATCGTTGCCTTAGCTTGTATCACTTCTTCAATTTTAATGTTTCTGGGATTCGTCTAACATCCGCATTCGGACCCTGCAACAAATAGAACAATATTTTTTGATATTTGGGTTTGTCAGAAAGTTCAACTTTTCTACTCATAAATATTTTACAAGCCTTTTATTTCGCGGTGAATATGAAATAATTACGGTATTGAAGAAACTTAAAATTATTTCTCCTGTTCATGTAAATATAGAGGGCCACAGATTCTGCGTGCTCTTAAATAGAATTCGATGATTTCATCAATATATTGTATATTATTTCAAGAGGATGTACGACAGTAATAGTTTTTGTTCTGTTTCCGTCTAAGGTAGACATGCAAAACAGTGTGCTCAAATTTCCGTCTACCTTGTCGGGGTGCCTTCTTATGGGTTCGCGTATTAACGAACAATAGTCTCAAGTATAAAAACAGCCAATGTTTACCTATAGACTCAAGTAAAAATGACTAATGTTTGACCGTAAACAGATGCCTATGCATGATTAATATAAACCAAAATTGGTTGACATGTCGTTAAATCAACCACCAGTACGTAACCCGATCAATGTTTACATATACATCACAAAGACTTAAGTATACACACGTCGGTTTACCACTAGGCTCAAGAATAATCCTGACAAATATATACGTACAGATTGGATATTAAAATGACCTCAAAAGTGTTGATATGTCGTGATCAATTTACAGTGGGGTCAAGCATAAATACAACTAATGTCTACACACGGATTTATGTTATTGCTTCAAACGTTATTTTTAGAAGATACCCGTATTTGAGTAGACGCCCTGTTTTTTCTTCAGTGCTTATTTCGTTTCTCGGCCTGCTCACTCAAGAAAACTTAATAAAGGATTTGAACCTGCGTCTCTCTTTTCAGGAGAAACCACTGTTTGATCAGACGTGCTTTGATCGATCGGCTATAGAGAACTTCACAATCAACAAGGTTCCATCTGACTTAAAGCATATACACTCGTTGAGATTTTATAGAAAGCCATACCTGCTCTGTTTCGTATCCGAAACATAAGCAAAGTAATTTCTAAAGAATTGATGGATTTGATTTTTATAATCAAATATACTTTTATTATTATATAACGTTTGAAGTAATAAGAATGTTGAATTGAAAAATAATACCCATTAATTCTATATAGACTCTTGTATTAACACAACCAATCCTTACCTATAGGCTCAAGTAAAAAACGACGAAAGTTCAGTTACAGAATCGATATTAAAATAACCTTAAATGGGTTGACGTTATACAATCAATCAAGCTTACATAATTATAGACTCAAGTATAAACACGACCAATGTCTGTCGTTAGGCTTAGTTATAGACTTGATCATTGTTTATATATAGATTCTTGTAATAACACGATCAGTGTTTACCTATAGACTCAAGTATAAACGAGACTAATATTTATCTATTGATTAAAGTATAATCGCAATTAGTGTTTACCTAGAGCCTTAAGTATAAAAACAACCAATCCTTGAGAATAATTCAAAAATAATATTTGCCTATAAACTCAGTTATAATCTCTATATTAAATGTGTTGTAATAATTCAGAGGTTAAATACCTCGTTCTATCGAGTTATTTAACCCATAGATAGTGGAAGAAGAATGGATATGTACCTTTCTTCGTAATATATTATAAAATTACCGGAAATGTGAGAATGTGAAGTGATGAAAACGGACAGATAGAAATTGTAACTGAACAACTTGAAATATGATGCATATTATTTCTAATGGAGCTGGCGGTATCAGAATGGTTACCGATACGGCAAATGGAATCGGCTAACCAAGTTCAAGTTCCATCCTCATCTGTTGCGTTCACTTTCACACGAATCTCTTTGGTTAAAGCATTACACCTTATCTCCTCTCCTGCCGTCTATGGGTAAAAAAGCAAGGTCGAAAAGGCTCTCGGGCAACCAAGCCTGAAGTAGTACATTATTCAAAATTGTGGAAAAGGCAACACTATCGTTCGCATAAAATATAAATGCAAATAAATCCCTGGGGGACATGACATTTGAAAAAAGACTATTTGTAAATGTTATGCATCAAACATGGCTTGCACAAAATACGGCTCGTGTGTGGACCCGAAGGAGTTTTCAAAATAATCATTTTTTTGTGCTCATCACAAATAAATTCGACGATTGATTGTGTTTTAAAATTTTGTGGACGCATAAATTTATTCAGCATTATAATGCCAATAATGATATCTCTCTTTCATATTTTAGGGTTTATCTTTTATTTTGTTATATAATATTTGTTTTTTTTCATCAAGTTTCATCTGGCCCATCTACTGTCTGTTGTCTACTGGGTATATTAAATAGGTCATCTCTTTATCTCCTTTCCTTCTCTTTCTCTCTTCCTTTCCCCTCTGACCATCACTCATATCAAGACTTACACCACTTCCTGTTTTCATTTACCACCTATCCTCCCTTTCTATTCTTCATCTTCTTTCTTCCTTGTTTTTCTTCCTTTCTTTCCTCCCTCTTGTCTAGTTTTCTTTATTTCAAAAATTTATCATCCACTGACTGTTTGAAAGATCCTGTAAATTTAATTTTACAATGTGAAAAAGAACATTTACATAATGGTATCTTAATTCCGACTGTATGAAATATATTGCTCTGTTTATTATAAAATCATTGAGCTCGACGTGTGAATCAGTTTTAATATTTTATATTTTATATTGTGTTAATACGATACACTTGGATTATATACCAACGGAATCCTACCCCCCTCTCTCTTTCTTTCTCTCTCTCTCTTTCTCTCTCTCTCTATATCTATCTATCTATCTATCTCTCTCTCTCTCTCTCTCTCTCTCTCTCTCTCTATATATATATATATATATATATATATATATATATATATTCACTTCTATATTTACACACGCTTTATCTATGATATTGAGCACTTTATCCCATAAATATAGCACACCTTAAGTATATATTTCTTCATATATATATATATATATATATATATATATATATATATATATATATATATATATATATATATATAAAAGGAAGAGTTTATAGTTGTTCCAACGAGAGAAAAGTGTGTATATTAAAAAGAAGGGAGGTAAGTCTTTTGGTTGTAATGTGGATATTTTTTTTTAATTTATGCTTTATCGAGAATATTTAACATTGAAAAACATAAAGGAAGAAACAATTATTTTTAATATGTGGAAATCTCCACCCGATACCTGAAGACCGTCGCGAGACCAGAAACCCGTGTAGTAAAATTATGGAAAATAAAGCTTTTTTTTTTTAAATCCTCATTACAACCAAAAACGTTTGCGGTACCTGTCTTCTTATTAATATATATATATATATATATATATATATATATATATATATATATATATATGTGTGTGTGTGTGTGTGTGTGTGTGTGTGTGTGTGTGTGTGTGTGTGTGTGTATATCACTCATATTATTTTTAAAATACTCTTGTGGCCAGCGGTTAATTTTCTGCGATCAATTTGGACCATCAATTTTTTTTTTAAATATTGCAAACCTACATTAAACGATACCCTGACACACTGGATTAGAGAATATATTAACAGCCAATCAGAAATTGGAATATAAAATTAGTGCATAAGTTTTAGCGTTTTCATTTGAACTTCGGCATTTGCCACGCATAAGGTATCTTTCTTCTCGCTTAAGTATTTAGTGAAAACCATCGCTATGTTTCTGTGAGTACTACTTCAGCTCTCTTGAATATTTTCTCTAAATATTCCTTCGCGGGATGCCATGTAGGCGGAAGCACCTTCTGAAAATCTGAAGAAATAAAATGCTTTTATGTTACCAGCATGAGACGTCAATGACGCCTGGAGGAAATCTATGCCTGTTCATATTACACATAACATGATGAGATGCCTGCAATGATTTTTTTGTATTTTGACGAAATAATGAAATAGAAAGAAAGAAAACTAGCATACGACCTGAGAACCTAAAAGTTTCTCTCGTTTCTCACCTGATGAAGACTCTGAAAATCGAGATGCCGTACAAATAATTTTCCTCAAGAGAAAGGCTTGATTTTTTTATAATAAATTTTTGATCCCAGCATTGATTTGAAAGCAGTTCATAGGCGATGAACGTAACGTCAACACTAATGCTATCATTACATAATAGTCTTCAATTTGTTTTCCAGTCATTTGAATAGTTTCACTCTCAATGTGATTGTTGCCTTTGAACAACTATTCGGACTCCAAGACATCCACGACATTAAATACAAGACACCCAAGATATTTAGTAGACACTCCAGATGGAACTTATATATACTATCAACTGCTAAAGAAGCTGAAAAAATTCCCTTTACCTCTTCCGAAAGTAACTGACTCCTGCTATGCTTTACATTCAGTTCCTGTCAGTAGGGTCTGGAGCTACTGGTATATACTTAGAGATTCTTAATAAAACCCAAAGAAGAATCTGCAATATCGTGATCCTGATCTGGCATCTCGGCTTCAGTCACTTTCCCACCGCCGCAAAATTACTTCTCTGTACCTTTTCTATGAATACTTCCATGATAATTTTTCGGACGATCTCTTCTCTATGATACCTAGACTTTATGAAATTAAGCGCAGTACTAGATTAGCAATTAGGTCTCATTATTTTACAGTTGAAATGGCGCGATCTATGATCTAGGGGGCCAGTTTGATTTTTAATGACGGCAATTCGAGAATGAGTTATTAACAGTGAATTTTTTTCTCGTGAGTCTGTGTGAGTGTGAGTGTGTGCATGCGAGTTAATACATACGGGACATATACAGAACGCATACATAAAAATATTGGTATGTGTAATTACGTACATATATATATATATATATATATATATATATCTAAGCTATATATATACATATATCTAAGCTATATATATATATATATATATATATATATATATATATATATATATATATATATATATATATATATATATATATATATATATATATATATATATATATATATATATATATATATATATATATATATATATATATATATATATATATATATATATATATATATATATATATATATATATATATATATATATATATATATAGCTTAGAGATTAGAACGTTCGCATTCTGACCATGAGGCCCGGGTTCGAATCTCACCATGTTTGATTTGTCATGAAGGAGGCTTCCTGATGTCATCGGACTGGAGTGGGGCGATTCCAGCAGAAAGTGCATGGAATTGGGTAAACGGAACCCTTGGTGACATCGATAGCCGTGTTAGTTACAAGTCAGTCTATCTATATATATATATATGTGCGTGTGTGTGAAAATTTGTATTTTTCCGGCTCCAAATATTTGAATCTTTGTATTCATATATATATATTAACCAACCAGCGATGTCATATGAAACTCGCGGCATTCTTTGAAATAAAATATCTTAGAATTAATTTTTTTGAGAATCAACTTCAGAATATAGCAACAATATTTATTTTTCCTTAAGAGGAAAATTTAAATTAGCAAAATTATTTATTAGCCAATGGCCTCTTGATTCAAAAATCTAAATTTTAGTTTCTTTCGGAGCCGGTTTTATTGACAAAATTTTTTAAATATCAAAACATTTCACTTACAAAAATTAGTCTTTCAGTTAAACTTTGACCTAGGTGGTGTGTTCGATTGTTGGTCACACAAAGGAAACTGGAATTCTGACGATTAATTACCCACGTCATTCGCTTATTTTTTTCGACTATTCAACATTACAATTAGCGATGACATTCCACTTACTTGTTTACATGCGTAAACAGTGACAAGATAATTTCTTTTTACATGCAGTCTACAACTAGAATCTATATACATAGTGCAGATAGCGTAAACTTGCGGCATATACATCTGCACATATGCAACAGAATCATCTAGCCTCTTTACTCGCCTTCGTTCATCAGATCAACAACTAGAATTCATACGCACTTGACCTGTCTCATAAAGCTACTAGACTTGTCACATACATCTGTACACATATGGGCACCCCGAGGTGGTGTAATGGTTAGCAAGCTTGTCTCATTAGAACAATTATGACTGAGTAGGGAGTTCGATCCTCAGTGCCTCACAATTTCGGCCTTGTGCCACATCTCAGCTTGGAAAATCACTACATCTGTACACATATAAACGCATTCATCGTTTAAACTGTACTAAGGCAATGCATTCAGATGTACTGTTAAAAGAAAAGACACACAAAATATTCTGCGTAAAATTGTTCACAAGGTATTTTTGCAATTTTATTTCTTTCAATTTGAAAGATATATAATCCTCCAATAAATAAACATTATTAAAATTTGTACATCCGTGTTGAAGATTATTTTAATTCTTCGCTTATACACGCATATTCTGCTGCATATATATGTATATATATTGTTGAGTCTTGACTCAATGTTGAATCTCGCCTATTGCATGGAATAATAATGCAACACAAAATGTACTTAGAACAAGAATGTATTATAACAAGAAAGTGTACACAATAAGTACATATAGTATTTCTGTATATTTCTGGGAAGACGTTCCTGGAGAATGTGTTGACTAGTCGCAGTCGCTCAGAGTCTCTAGTTGGATCTCGTGATTCTCTTCTCCTCTCTTCTCCCGGTACCAACCACTATTCATATAGTTGGTAGTCACCTATGCAGATTAGGTGGATCCCACCACAACATATATATATATATATATATATATATATATATATATATATATATATATATATATATATATGTATGTATGTATGTATGTACTTCCACTATTTCGGTATGTGTAATGATTAAAATGTATTTTTAAAAATAAAAAGTTTTCTTGAAGCTTTCATTTTAACTTTAATTGAAAGCTAAAGGATTTGTAATTGACTATTTCCAATAAGCAAAATACTCTGTGGTGTATTTCAAACAGATATTATATTGATCGGAATCGATTTTTTTCAGTAACATCGATCAAAACGAACATTTTTGACACATTTCTAAACAAAAGTTAATTCCCGGATTTAAAAATCTTGCAAAAATGATATATATATTTCTGAAACGTTATTTGTGGAAAATTAGCAAATTTAAAATTAAATTAATCTAATTTTAAACAAATATTACTTACTTAGAGCATAAAATGTTTTATACAAACATTTCTTTACGGGGGCTTGTTTTTCTGATGTGTTAATCGATTTGACAGTGGACTGATAGCCGAACGTGTTCATAGTTAAATATGGTGGAACAGAAAATAAACGTTAAAGGGAGGAAACCATTAAACACGTGACCTTTTAATGATAGATTTATCAGTTTGAACATCCATACTTAAGAAATTTTGCACGTAATGACATACAAAAACAAATCGAAATTATTAAAAAATATTCGGGGTAGTCAGTTTTACAATACCTGATTAGTAAATATAGTTTTACTTAATAACAATATTTCCTAAGAATTATCACATTTAAAAAGAATTGTAAAAGATATCAAATTTTTATAAATTATTCAATTTAAAAAGGTTAAAAATGAAAACAAATCTTGTAAAAAAAAATTTGTTGTCATTATCTGGCGTGAAGCAGAATTTCTTGAGGCAAGTATCGAAGTTTATCCCTCAAAATTTTACAACAATAACAAAATTTAATGTTCCTTTTTCTAAATAAGGTTTGCATTTAAACAAGAATCCTGCTTGTCACACACACACACACACACACACACACACACACACACACACACATATATATATATATATATATATATATATATATATATATATATATATATATATATATATAAATATATATATATATATATATATATATATATATATACCCAAGTGTGGGATTGGTATATACGGAGTAAAATCCAATAACCAACAATTATTATTCTTTAAATAGTGCTCAATACAGAATAGAGCAGATATAATCATTTATTTAAATATTATAACATGTTATAATATTTAAATAAATGATTATATATATATATATATATATATATATATATATATATATATATATATATATATATATATATATATATATGTAACAAGCTAATTTGAGCAATAAGAATATATAATTACTATCAAAGCTTAACAGAAGAATCTTGATGAAGTCTACCATAAACCAAAATGACATTAATTAATCATATCTATCGATCGGAAGCTAATGAATGATTGAAATAAAGTTCATATATATATATATATATATATATATATATATATATATATATATATATATATATTCCAGGACTATTTTCTAACTTATGCAAGACGATCTTCGCCCACTCTAACCTTTTAACTTCCTGTCCTCGAGTAACAAGGTACCTCACGTACGATTACATTTTCAATCATTTTTCACTGCTCTTCGGATTCTCATAGCTGAAACTCTTCTCTCCCGTGTCAAATGTCACATGGATTGAGTTGGATCTTTTCTAATTGTTCTCTTTAGGTCTGAGTTGAAATGATGATCCCTCTTCCTCTTTTTTTTAAAATTATTCACTTATGCTTCTTGAATGGACTTTGAAGATGGAAGCCAGAGTATGAATGTTGGTACAACTACTGAAGGCCTGAATGGTCTTTTTCCTCTCGTCATTGTTTTTATGACAAACGGTGTCAAGATGGCTTAACTTTTTATCTGAAAACCTGGAAAAAAGATACTGAATTTGTTCAGTGGTTTCATATTAGCAAACGTATTCTCTAACCAAAATGACTCGTTTGGGCAAAAGTGTTAATTTTACTTATTTTTTATCGAATGACTTCACGATTTTCGGATTAGAAAATGAAAATATAAAATCATAATCAAGTCAAATCAATTTTTATTAATGAAAATGGATCTAATATCTGAGCGATGAATGGTGGCTCTAAGATAGAAGAGAATGGCTTGTCAGTGTAGAAATAAAAGTCGGAGAGAAAAAAGTGATAACTGATCTGCCAGTCCACAGAGATAAAACCATCTTCCCGCCTTCTCCTCAAAATTAAATGTCATGATGCAGTTTGTGAAAGCGCTCGATAAAGGAAAGCCAATGTTTTCAGTAAATTTGTAAAGTATTTCCTGACTTCAGCATAGAAAAACTGAAACAATGTATTTTTGACAATGGAAAACTCATCAGGGATGACACCTTCGTCAACTCTATGAATTTCACTGTATTAAATGCCTGGATTTCATTTGCTGCTGTAGTTTTTTAAAAAAATCCTTGGAATCACAAGACAGACGACTATAGGGAACTAGTCGACAGGATGTAAGCAAACTATAAGGTGTTTGGTGCTAACATGATTATCAAACTACATTTCCTGCATAATCATTTGGACTGGTTCCCAGAAAACAGTGGTGATGTAAGTGATGAGAACTAGAACTTTTTTTTATCAGGATATAAACGTCATGGAGAACAGTCATTATTGGATATTGGAAAAAAGAATTTTGGCAAATTACTGCCGGATCTGAAGGAACGACAAAACTTGGGATCATTCGCGAAAATCCAAAAAGCGAAAGTTCTTAACAGGATTGAATTTTTTTTTTTACTTTTTAACTTCATACTGAATCTAAAATATTTGTGCTTTGCTGTAGTTTTCTCCTCTCAGAATGGCTTTGAATTTGCATAGCAGTTCATTTTTCATTTCCGATTGTTCATTTTGCGTTGCCTTAAATAAAATAAAGCAATTTCCCTCTTTGTGACAGAATCTGAAACCAAAGAAACTAGAGCTAAGAAAAATGACCATGATATTAGAATTCAGTCCATCATATTGTTTAAAATTAGCTATGATATCGCTTCCACCATTTCAAATGATATTTTTTGTAAGCCAGTGTAATTATTCTGAGATGTGAGCCTTTTCTGACAAGAATAACAATCGATATATTAGTAGTATCAGTCAGTTATGTGTCATACGCGTGTACACGCTTAGGCCATCATGTATCTTTCGATATATGACTGACGAGGCAGATTTTTTCCTGCAGTAGGTTGCCATTTCTTTCTATGATAGACCAGTTGCCATCCAAGAGTATAGAACCTGGTCTGTCCTGCTATTTACCCATAGCTGGGGAGAGAAGAAGATTCATACCTTTCCCAAGAATATTAACACGTAAGTGAATGTAATGGATTCGATTGGAATTCGAACTCGGCTCTCCGATTCCTCAATCCAAGCCACTATACATTACTCCACCGTGCCTCTTTTATTCCATCGTACTGTTCTTAATTGTTTTGAAAACCTTTTGATAACAATCGAAGAATTATGGGTAAAGCAAAATTGGAAGCTTTAATTTAAAGATTACCGATTTTAGGATCTTTAATATTTTTTGTTTTCTGCTAGAAATGAACTACGCAGTCTTTGGCCAATGGAAAAGCCTTATGTAATCACTAACGAATCAAAGAGGCCTGAATAAGTCTCTCTTCGTCTATGGAAACGATGCTGGAGACGAAATGGTGTCTAAAATTTCTTTGAAAGAAAACTCTGAAAAATTGCGAGTGAACTAATTAAAAATTCATAATTTTCATGTGGTATTTCCAGGCATGTTTTTAATCGACAGAGATGGATGGTGGGCGGGAATTCTTTTGCACGAAATCTGTGAATCATCGTCTGCAATTAATCATTAGTAATTGGTAACAGAAAATTGTATGCACTTGTTCCAGCAGAAACAAACCGTTTCAGATGGTCCATTGAACCATATTAAATTTAAATATGAAAACTCGCTTTTTTATATCCTAGAAATGTTTTGCAACGACACCTGTTGAAATCCTCACAAGAATAAAATATGGTTTTAATCGGTCAATGTATGACCATTTTAGATGGTATAACTCACAAATTATATATATATGCCGACATAAGAACAACCTCAACCTAACGAAATATATTTAGAAGTAACTATATAGGAAGACTAATATTACTTGATCTTTATTTTTTGCTTTTGAAATGTTGTTACGCACATATGAATGTGAACACATAACTGTATGTATACAGTAATATGTAATTGAACTGAAACATTGATACGTCTTTTGACATGTATATATATGTGTTTTTATATAGAAAAATAGGCATACTTCGGTGTAATTGTGTATTGTAAACATATATTTGTGTTGGCCGGTATGAATATCGATATGTATATATATACGTGTAGGTATATAGGTAGGCTTTTTTTTATTTTTTTATCTTTTTTTTTAAATGAATTACCCTTTAATAATCATTATTAATGATAAAATAGTTAGATTTTTGATAATTGAATACTAAAGTCATTACCTAATATTTTTTAGAGAAGCTTGTTTAGGGAATTCTATATATATATATGTAAGTATGCGGAAACATTTAAAAAGATATATGTAGGTATTAATACATTAAATTACCCATGTATATCGGT
>OZ038508.1:80145450-80267950 GCA_964036315.1 Acanthosepion esculentum | reverse complement strand
TTCATGCTGCTTCGAATTCCCTTAGTCATTTTCACAGATTTATTGGTTCCTGGAAAGGGTATGTGTCACTGTTAAGTGTGTTATTTGGTTCTTAGGGAGTGAGTGAGTATGATGTGTGTAAGCGTGTATATTACTATGGGTGTATATTATCATTTAGCTCATTAAGGTGTGTGTGAGTATGATGTGTGTAAGTGTGTATATTCGTGTGGGTGTGTGTATAAGTGTGAGGCCTCAACACCTCCGTAAGCATATGTCTTGTGTGGGTGAGAAATGTGGGTAGGTTTTGATTTATAGGGTTATATATTAATACCATCTATATTGTTAAATTTATGGTTTAGTCCGGCTGGATAATGCGTTTTTAAACGTTGTGTCCACTTATTTTCATGGAACTCTAAAATCTTTCTAATATTATCTGCTCTGGACTTTTCTATTTTCTCAGTTATAGTGAATTTGGCATGGGTTTAAAAATCATGTTTCTCTAGGCGGAAATGTTGTTCTACAGGTAATAATCTTTCATGGGGAGTCGACTTAATTCGATTCCGATAATTATTAATTCTGTAGTGCCATTCAGATTTTCCTACATATTGTTTCCGGCATAGTGTGCATTTTAGGAGGTAAATTATGTTATGACTTCTACAGTTAGAGTCGTGGTAGATTTTGAAAGTAGATTTAGTGACTGAGCTAGTGAATGAATTCGTGTGTCTAATGTGGTTGCAGCATAAGCTTCTTTTGTTGTTACATGGTTGGGAAAATCCTGTTGTTTTTGTTGTTGGTTTATTACGGATTACCTTGTCCCCTGAAATGTGGTTACTACCTATAATTTCTTTTAGGTTCTTAGGTCTACGATATGCTAGAAGGCCGAGTTCCTTAAACAATTTTTTTAGGTCTGGTTTGAGATGTAGTATTTCCCAGCGACTTTTGATTATTTGGGATAGTGGAGGCACAGTGGGGTTGAAAGTGGTTACAAGAGGGATGGGGCTGGGTTTATTTTTAATCTTGTACATTAGGGTGTCTTCTCTAAGTGTAAATTGCTTTACTATATATATATATATATATATATATATATATATATATATATATATATAGTAATCCTTTTACCTCATATGGGGAATAGGCTATTTCGGCAGACGGCGAAAGTGGTCGTCTGTCATTTCAACCCTGGTATGGAATGAAATGAAGTTCATGGGTGTAAGGTTAGAGGAAGTGGGATTTAGCAGTTAATTGTGAGGAATTGAGATTAGACGCTAAAGGGTCAACTTAAACCATAACTTGTCGAAAACACCTAATACAGAGTTTATACGTTTTACTGTTTCAGCCAGACGCTAGGCACGAGACAAAGGTCAAAGGAGGATTGTAGGTATCTATATTAAAGGGAAGGAGTTTTTTTTTTGTTTTTTTTTAAACGAATATTAACCTTATGACGATAAATTGGAGATATTAGAAGAAAACACAATTTTTAACTTAAATTTAAAATTAAAGAAGAAATTAAAAACGATCCCAAAAATGAATTTAAAAATATATCTATAAAGAGACGTAAGGGATTAATGGAAAGAGAATTAGGGAGATATTCTAAGTAGAAGTTTATAGATTATAATTAATATATTATAAAAGGTTTTAGAGTGGGGAGTGACTTAGGGTAGCTAAATACAGCAAAATTCCACTATGGGAATTAGAATAGTTTTAGCCATATTATACGATACACTATTGGATAGTGGCTCGGATTGATGAATCGAAGAGCCGTGTTCGAATTCCAGTCAAATCCATTACATTCACTTACGTGCTAATACCCTTAGGAAAGGTATGAATCCTTCTTAAAGCAGTAGGTAAACAAAAGGACAGACCGGGTTCTATAGCCTTGGATAGCTACTGGTCTACCGCAGAAAAAATGGCCACCTACTGCGGGAAAAATCTGCTTCATCAGTCATATATCGAAAGATATACGATTGCCTCACGCATTACACATAACTGACGGATGTCGACATTTGAAGAGTTAGAGGAGATGGGAGCCCGGGAGTGATTTTGGGTAGCTAATTAAGGGAGAACTATCTTATGAAAATTTGTCTTTTCTTCTAATACCTCCAATTTGTCGTGTTCTATTTTTTTAAAATAAAACTTCTTCCCTTTAAGATAAATACCTACCACCCTCCTTGTCACTTGTCTCGGGCCTAGCGTCTGACTGAAACAGTGAATAGTGTAATAGTGTATTCTGTTCTATTCATACGAATCTATTCTAAAAATCTTGTTGGCATTAAATAACCCATTGAGGTGTTGATATGCCGTAAAACAAAATAAACCAAAGCAAACTCCAAAATACTTGCTTTATTCTACTCGTTTTTCAATATGGAGTTGGATGCAGCATTATGCCAAAATATTTTCAATCTTTAATTTCGAAAACTATTTTTTCTTGACAGTTTCACCAGAAAGATCGATTATTCCCTTTTAACATCTGTTCGACGCGTAACACTTTTTAGCTTCTCCTCGCAGCAAGTGTTCTACTGATATTCCATCATACATGACGAAATGTTTGATTGTTGCTTAAATGTTTTCTACATTTTCACTGATTGTCTCCCCTGGCTCCGGGGATTAGTTATTCCTTCTCGCTGCCCACGAAAAAAGGCCAGATTCTGTTTTGCCAGAAATTACATAAACTTGACTATACGTTCAGCCAGAGCATTTTTTTTTTCAGTAAATATTTGCAGTTGAAGTGAGTCATCTGTCGTAGTCAAACTCCGAAGTTCAACTCTAAGATTCATGGATTCCATTATCTAAACTTCATGATAAGTATATTTCAACCCTTCTACGACGAATTTAACAGAAATAATTTCAAAATAAAAAGCTACATTTGTCTTTCATGATTTAATTGAAAGCCTCTGATATACAGTGTAACCCGGATATAAGAGAGTTGTCGGGACCGGAGAAGAATTATCTTATATCCGGGTTTCTCTTATATCCGGGTTTGGTCTATTTTGTTTTATTAACACAGGCTCTAATTTGGGACCAGAGAAAATATCTCTTATATCCGGGTTTCTCTTATATCCGGGTTACACTGTATGTCTATATTTCTAAGATGAGGTATTGTAATTATTTGCATTATTTACATTGTTCGGACTGTTGTCCTCATCTATATTGCCATATCCACGACGTTTCGGCCGTTGTACTCGCCGGCCTTCTTCAGGTGATTGGAATTTCGAACTGAACCCTTTATTTCGTCCACCGGGGTAGATTGTTCTAGTTTCACGTGCCATGCCTCTGCCGATTATCTCCCTTTTTTGTTCACCAATGCAATATAGAAGAAATAAAGGTTTCGGTTCAAAATTCCAATCATCTGAAGAAGTCCGGAGCGTACAACACCGAAACATCGTGGGAGCCTCTGGTTCACCTTTTTCGGGTTATTGATGCTGACTGAATTACGTCATGGGAAAAAACACGTCTCTTTGAATTTGGTGCTAAAATAGACAATGTTGCGTGACCCTTAACCGCAGCAATTAAATCTATTTTACGTCTTAATTTTATTTCGTGCTTGATTATGACAATATTTCGATTGATTGTCTGTTTAAAGGCATATCAAGGCCTCATGGGTCATTTAATGCCGAAATGTTCTTGTGACATTCGAAGTAATAAAAAATAAGTAATTCTTCTCTCACAATTGAATACTCAATTTTTGTGCATAGAAGAATACCTGTGTGAATATAATTACTAGAGATGATAATATGTGTGTTTTATGTTGTAGCTTTGTTGAAGTTATATTTTGGAATACAGTCTGGTTTCAGAAATTGCCGGATATTATATGGATTAATGTCATGAAAGAGTTCATGTTAGTTGCTTGGGTGTATTTAAACAGTTTTCAGTTTCATTTGTGAGTTCAATACCTCGCCACAGCAGACCTGAACTAAAACTTGGAGAGTTGAGTTAATAAAAGGTAAATAACTGAAACTTAGATATCCGAAGGAGACACGGTACGTGGAACTAGAACAATCTACCCTGGGTGAACTCAATAAAGGGTTCAGTTTGAAATCCAATCACCTATAGAAAGTCGGAGCGTACAACGGGCGAAATGCCGTCAATATGACAACAAAGAAGAGGATAACAGTCCGAACAATGTAAATAGTGTAAATTAGTAAAATACATCGTGTCGGAAATATAAACAGATATTGATCGTGGTAGTCATCTTAGAAATAGGTCAGCATCCATCTACCGTTTTTCTCGGTCCCAGGCAGGACAGAAATATCATTAGCAGATGACCTCTTAACCACTTTATGCGTCATGCATGGCTCATTTAATTTGGCGAACGCATATCTTGTTTTGTGGTTTCTCTTGTCGTCTTTTATCCACTTCTGAATCAGAGCTGCGAGCTTATATCCTTTTGACCAGACTCCCAGACTATTGGCAAGAACTTTGGTTTTGGCTAATATCAAAAGTCTCTTAGTGTTAATTTTTTTAAATGGCCAAAATTATTTTATTTTCCGGCGTTTCTTTCTTTTCCATTTTTTTTTATAACGGAAGTTATGCGTGGAGCCTGTCTTATTTTGGAGATTTATAATTATAAATAAATAGGTTCTGGTCCCGCAAACTTACAGCATTTTTCAGCCGTATTGAGTCTTTTCTTCATTTTTAATTGAGTCTTGCCTTCTCATTAGTTGAGACAGAAAAAACATAGAAAGAAATTTAGAAAGAGAGAGAAAGAAAGAAAGAAAGAGATAAGTGTCTTAAAGAAAAGCGAAACTGCCTTATTTTATTTCTTCATTTTTTGTTAATATATTTTATTTTTATCTTGACTCGGTACAAAGTGAGATCCGTTGTCTAAATGGGTAAAGGAAAGTAGCGAATACACGAGTATATATGACTATATATAATGTTTGCTATAGGAATATATTTCAATGTTGCAGTGAGTTCACGGAAAAAGAATTACATCAAGGTTACATTTGAGGACAGTTTGTGAACAGATAACACGTGTTGAAAGAGCAATACAAACGTCAAATAAACGTATAAAATATGGCCACTTAAAACAAATGTCGAAATAATAACATATAATAATAAACAGACAAATGTACAGAGAAAGGGATTAAAAGTTACAAACCGGTGATGGTAACATTGCAGTTAAGATTAGGAGGATGATAAAACAGGGAAACGCGTGCATAATGTCATGCATTTACTGATAAACTAACGACTAACCAGGATGGGCCAAAACGGTAACAAAAGTTACAAAAATCTAAGCTACAAAAATGGACAAACTGAAGTAAAACAATTCAGTTTCTGTACTGTGGTAACAGAACACTATTTTTACTTTAAAGTTTAAATCCTATCTCTGCTTTCACTACATTTCAGCTAAATAATTACATTAATTTTTTTCATTGGGATTATCGTCTCTAGTAATTATATCCACACAGGTATGTCTATGCAATACATATTATCATTATATCCACACAGGTATGTCTATGCAATACATATTATCATTATATCCACACAGGTATGTCTATGCAATGCATATTATCATTATATCCACACAGGTATGTCTATGAAATACATATTATCATTATATCCACACAGGTATGTCTATGCAATGCATATTATCATTATATCCACACAGGTATGTCTATGCAATGCATATTATCATTATATCCACACAGGTATGTCTATGCAATACATATTATCATTATATCCACACAGGTATGTCTATGCAATACATATTATCACTATATCCACACAGGTATGTCTATGAAATACATATTATCATTATATCCACACAGGTATGTCTATGCAATACATATTATCATTATATCCACACAGGTATGTCTATGCAATACATATTATCATTATATCCACACAGGTATGTCTATGCAATACATATTATTATTCATAGAATTGAAATAACAATGCAACAATATTTCTGACATACAATGATTGTAATAAGTTATTTTCTTCAGTATAACAACATTTTTAAACAAACGCCTTTCTCCTTCGATTCACCGCCTTTTTCAGATAGACAGAAAATTTTCTTTAAAGTTTAATTATATTTTAACTGGACAGCCAATTAATCGAATTACCCATTTATATTGAAAGCAAAACAGTCACTGGTTATTCAATAACACTGAGTTAATTTGCGAACGAGAAGCCAAGTTTTTCTTTTGCGGGGAGTGGGTAGTAACTTTCTGTATCTTGTATTTTTTATTACCTTTCCTTTCCCAGAAGTCATAATTATCTTTCTTGTTGGAATTTGTAAAACGAAGACCACACGAACTCTACATTCCTCATTAAAGTTCATGCTATGAAGAAACTAACAAGAAGCTGGCATTCTTGGAGACACGTACAGAGTGGAGACATATGGATATCACAAGGAAATCTATTTTACCAACCTTTCGGTTTTTCTAAGTTGACGGATAATGCTGTATATTTATTTGTCAGTATTTTAAATAGTAGCGATGCTGGATCAAATCAGAGATCGGGTAGAACATCTTTAACAGATGCATTTCTTACACTTTCGTTTTTCTTAATACCAATAATTCAAAATTATCAATTCAGAAAATATATTTTTTTTAAGAATTACTTTCTATCCCACTAGACACATCAAAACAAAAAAGCTGGGATAAAATAAAATGCGAGGCCGATTTTACTAATTTGAGACTCTCTCTGGATCAGCATCGCCTCGCCTGTCTACTATCTGCTTCACAACCGAGTAGTGGCGCCTGGCTCAACGCAGTGCCCTCTTCATCTACCGGTACCCTTTTAGATGATGAGTGCACTCGGGTCGGAGTCGCGATCCGTCTTGGACTCAAATTATGTGAGCGTCACAGATGCAGATGTGGAGCCTCCATCGATGAGTTTGGTTTTGCATCCTCTCTCCTGTCGTCGTAGTGCCGGCCGCTTTCCACGGCATGCAGCAATTAACGACATCATCAAAAGAGGTTTGGATCTCAAATCGAACCCGTAGGCCTCGACCGTGGTGATGGAAAGCGGCCGGATGGCATTACCATCTTCCCTTTTAAAATGGGTAAGTCGTTGATTTGTGATGCGACCTGCGCGGATACATTTTCAGCCGGTAATATGATCAGGTCCGCGGTTGAGCCGGGGTTCGTCGCCCGAGACGCAGAGATAAAAAAAATAGCTAAATATTCTTCTCTTGCTGATAGATTTTTTTTTACTGCTGTGGCAGTGGAGACTTCAGGGGTTATCGGCCCTCGTTCGATGGTGTTCCTTCGGAGGATTGGCGCGTTGCGTCGCGATTAAGGAACGAGCCTCGCGAAATGAGTGGCTCTTGCACCGTGTCTCACTGGCGACGGTTCGAGGTAATGCTTTCTCCATCATATCGGCTGGCAGAGGATAGAAAAAAAATTGTTTATAGTTACGTTGTTCTAGAATTGTCATCATTGGTCGACTGAACTTGCTTTGTTTCAATGACTTTTGTTTTGTTATTAGTTACTTAGTTCAATAAATTAAGTAACTGTTTTTTTTTAATTATTTCTGAGTTTAAAATGGCTGAATATTGAAAATTAGATTGCTCTCTAGTATAAAAGAAAATGTTAATCGTAACTGGTGATTAGTAAAAATATAAAAATGTTATGTAGTAACATTCAAAATCAGTCGGGAAGAAACTAATATGAAATAAAAATAAGGACTATTTACCGATACCACAAAATACTTACATAAACAAAATGATAAACAAAACTTATTCTTTACAGCAAAATTGTACAAATCGTGTAACAGAACCTAATCAAGTCAATGCCAAAAAGGGTTGAAAAGGTTTTTTAAAATAAAGGAGGACCCATAGAATATTAAATATCTCGAACTATATTACCTATTATAAATAAATTATATCTCTATTATTCTTTATTTAAAGTTGTTCGGTTATGTTTCTATTGATTACTAGTTGCAGGAAATAAGTGAGTCACTTTTTTGCACAGAGTTTTTCCCTAAATTTCATTTATATCCAAAATGATAATTATCAATAGAATACCTTAGGGTGAGTAAACTTTTTTACTAGGTGATCGGGAAGGGTTCTTTATATTAGTAAGATTAAAAATTAGTTTGACCCCAAAAACAATAGGCGAAAAAATTTTTAAGTAAAAAAAAATTAGGTGAGTCACTTTTATCGAACAGCACTGTATATGAATAAATCAAGACATATTCGTATTTGAAATGGACATGCTGGCACCAATATTTTAACAGTCGGTCACTCCTGACTAGAGGATATATAAGTGACCCACCGAAGACGAAAAAGACAGCCTGATACATATCCACGTTCGAAGAAATTCCCCAAAGCCACACAGCCATGCACCGATATTAAATGATGAATTCAGAATGGGCGAAAAAAATTTTAAGTAAGAAAAACCAGGTGAGTCACTTTTATCGAACAACACTGTATATATATATATATATATATATATATATATATATATATATATATATATATATATATGTGTGTGTGTGTGTGTGTGTGTGTGTGTGTGTGTGTGTGTGTGTGGAATTAATTTGAGTAAAAGTTTGTCATTTAGCTGATTGATGTTACCTGCAGCATTTCGACTCCAGGTAAACCATCCCGTCCACTCTTCAGGTGGTATCAGCAATTTAATGCTGATATTTTTTCGAGCTTCACTTTTTTTTATACATTTAACATTCGTATAAGTTTTTTATGTATTTTTGTGTTTGTCTGTGTATTTGTGCACGTGTAGCCATGCGCCACTCTCTGGGGATGTGGAATTCGCACGCGTGCGCCCGTCTGCGTGGATGTGTTTTTGTGTAGTGTTCCGTGATCATTCTTTTTTCCTTCTTTTTTCTTTCTTTCATCTTACACTCGCTCCTCCGACTTTTTCCAACTGTAGGCATGTCACACAGATATTTTTGTTTTTGTTTTTCTCCCCTCCCCTTTTTTTGCTAGGAAATTTGTATTTCAATTTTTTACACAATTAATTTATATTAATGATTAAATTATATTCCAGAATGTTTGGTTAAATAATTTGGACATATTGTTTGTATTTGTTTTTATTTTAATCATCTCGAATTCTTGGATCAGCTTCTTAATATTGACATTAAATTCATTAAGGAAGCCGCCGTCGTTTTGCTTGTCTGATTTTTTTTAACTTCTTTTATGTTTCAAGTGCTTTCAATATCATCCAAGATCATCTTCAGGTTTGAATTTATAAGACAAAAAAATGTAATGGATAATTGTAGATTTTTTTGTAAATGCGCATGAAACGCACTTTATTATAATTAATTTTAAAATTAACTGTTAAAGCTATTATGTATTTTTAATGTTTTATTTGTTATGTATTTTCAATGTTTTATTTGTCTTTCCTCTTCATAATAACATAAACATTTAGACGATAAAATTTTGTTTTCGTCAAGTTTTGCGGCTTTTTCATCATGCTATGCTCTCTTTTTTGCGATCTCGTGGTGGTACTTAGATTTACATGTTATCGTGTAAGCGGAAAAGTTAGTAGAGAATGATAAAATTTTATCGCAGTCTATTTATAGTGCTGAAAACGTCCCCTAGTAGCGGTTTCAGTAACACGACAGTACATTAGCAAGAAAGGTATACATTTTAATTTCTTTTCTCAAGCAAGGGAGCTAATTCACCAGTAATCATATTGGTGGGTGCGGCAAATTAAATTTAAATACAGTCTAATCAAAGAAATTTTACAATCAAGCAAAAATTCTGTGTATATTCTCGCAACTGTTCTTTTTTTAATTCCGACGTTCTAATGTTTGTTGGAACCAATTCCAAGTCATTCTGACTGACGTCATATAAACGCTCAAACTTAAATGTTTAGGCGTTTTTCTTTTCTGGAAGCTGTCGTAAAACATTAATTTTCTTTTTAAATTAAATAAACTTTAACATTAAATAAGTTAGCTTTCTCCATAGTAGACCGTTTAAATGTTTTTAAAAAGATATTTGAAAATCTAGATAAGGCAGTGTGCTCTAACCGAAAAATGCGTAATTTTACTAGATTTTCTTTGTCTGTCTTCTGACAAATGTTACAAATTCTCTATAAAGAAAGTTAGTTTTAATAATATTTTCTTTTGATTAATTTTTAAGAAAGACTTTTCTTCAAAAGACTTTTTCCTCGATTATGTTTTACATTGCATGATCACATCCATATAGGAGCATGAAGAGGTACAGACTGCACAAATCGTTGGTAGTCGCCATTCTCCTATATGGATGTGAAACGTGGACGCTGTTGGCAGAAGCAGAGAGACGAATCCAAGCGTTTGGGAACAAATGCATGAGAAAACTCCTTGGCATTTTCTATTGGGAACATGAAACCAATGAGCTTGTGTTGAAAAGCGTTGAAAGTTTTGTAGGCCACCAGGAACCTCTTCTCGCCACTGTGAAGCGGAGAAAAATGGCGTGGTTTGGACACATTACAAAGCAGACAGCCTGCGAAAGATTATCACGCAATGCACTGTTAAAGGTGTACGTAGGAGAGGACGCCAACGCAAAAAATGATTGGACAATGTCAAAAAAAATGGACAGTTATGACTATACCAGAATTACTGATGGCTGCCGCTAATAGACCGTTGTAGAAAAGAGTTAGTGGGGCTTCGGGTTTGCCCTACGGTTACAAAATTCAAAGGGATGATGATGATGATGATGATGATGATGATGATGATGATGATGATGATGATGATGATGATGATGCCATTGTCTCAAAGTTAATTTAATAGTTTTCTCTCGTATATTGTTATTGATAACAAAAATACATTGATGATGAAATGTCATTTTCTATTCGTAATTTCTTTTCTAGAAATATTTTGGATTTTACTTTAGTTTACTATTAAAAAACATAAAACAAAAGCAAATGTAATATTTTTTATACTACAAAATTAATAAAAAGGTCATTCAAAATGTCTGACTAAACTGTTTTCCTGAAATTTCTGAAACTCACACATTTTGAAGTAGACCTCCAGTTTTGGCTCTTAGTCTCATCATAAATAGTATAGAACGCCATGGTTTTAAGCTTAAGTCTCATTTAAGAGTCAATTAGGTGCCCAGTTGTGAGATTACAGTAGCTCTGTGGAAACGCATCATAGTAGAAGGAGGATAAAAATATTATTCTGGTGTGGAGAACGGCACAGAGTTATTAAGCCAGTTCAGTAATATCGAATTAAAATGCTTTTCGTCAGTCCGGATCGTAAGGGGGAAAATGAAAAGAAATAAAAATGGAATACATACAATAACTTGGTCTTGATTATTATTTGATAAACAGACGATTGCATCTAGCATGAAACAGACTGTCGCCGCTAAGTGTAGACTTCTATGTTCACTTTTATATTTACACACTCTCTATCTCTGATATTGAGCACTTTATCCCATAAATATAGCACATCTTAAGACTATATTTCTTCATAGAAATATATATATATACATATATAACTTTATATATATATATATATAACTTAAATAAGATTGTTTTGTTGTTTTTTCTTAGTTCCACAACCTGTCAATGTATTTGCAAATTTATAACCTCGCATCATAAAACAAAGTTTTGTACACTTTGTCATTGATTTTCCTAATATATAAATATGCTCGAAAATGCATAGAAAGTGCTTTAACTGCTAAATCATTGCTTTCGATATTGCTTCCATATCTGCTTTCCTTCCCCTGCTATATATTTATAGATTCTTGATAAAATCCAAAGAAGATTCGGCAATATTGTTGATCCTGCTCTGGCCTATCGGCTTCAGTCACTTTCGTACCACCCTAATGTAGCATCCCTGTAACATTTCTGTAAATAGTTTCATGGCAATTGATCGAGCTTTCCTTAATGGTACCTAAACTTTATGAAGTTAAGGGCAGTACTAGATTGGCGCCAAGGTCTCATTATTTTACAGTTTCAATTGCTAGATGCAACCGTAAGTTCTATGCTGATAGTTTCTTCTATGTCAACGCTTCCCGCTTATGGGACTCATGTCCGGCCTTTTGCTTCCCAGTCAATTTTGATCATCAAAAATTGAAATGCAATGGTCTTTTTATTCTCTTTTCTTTAATAGTGTTTTGCTTTTCTAATCTTCTCTAACACGCAGTATGGGGACGTGGTCGAGTGGTTATAACGTTTGATTTCAGACCATGCTATCCGAGATTGAATCACACTATGGTCGATTGGTCATAAAGGTGACTTCCTGATGTTAGCGGGGAAAATGCCTCACATATTCAAAATGTTACTGCAATTCACGTAAAGGAAGCAAACTGAATGCTCACACACGCTGAATGACCGACGAAACATGGGCTCTTCAAGCGACATTCATCACGCCCTCTCCTTTGTTGACCGAGGCACGCGAGTGTGGGGAGACGGGAAATACCCTGTCTGCCAATTACACATGTACGTACATACACATAAAATATTTTTATGTCTGCATACTGTATATGCATCGTATGTATTAACACGCATTAACATAAACACTCTCACACAGAGTCACAAGAAAATAATTCACTGTTAACAGCTCATTGTCGAATTGTCCCCTTATTCTGTTGGTATAGTAAGCCAAAGAGTGCACAGCCTACGCATACCCCACCAAAATATTACCACACCCCACGTTGGGAATCATTGCTTTAAACAAAAAGAACTGTCGCTCTTAGCGAAATGTGTTTCAGGGCAAAAACATAATATATTTAGACTTTTTCTTTTAAACAATAAGTAACGATCGCTCTTAGGCTCAAGATGATTATTATTCAGCTATAGATTAAATACTAAGGCAAACTGGGTTCTGTCAAGGGCAGTCAGTCTAGACAGAAAACTATAAATTAAAATTCCCGCTGCATTGTGGATATTTTCAGATGAAATGAGTAAACATTTCACAATCCGGACTGGAGACCCGAAGGTGAATGGATGACGTACTGCGTCACCTTAAGGCAACTGAACACCAGTACCAGACTAGAAAACAATTCGCCTGTTAATAACTCATTGTCGAATTGTCTCCTTATTCTGTTGGTATAGTAAGCCAAAGAGTGCACAGCCTACGCATACCCCACCAAAATATTACCACACCCCACGTTGGGAATCATTGCTTTAAACAAAAAGAACTGTCGCTCTTAGCGAAATGTGTTTCAGGGCAAAAACATAATATATTTAGACTTTTTCTTTTAAACAATAAGTAACGATCGCTCTTAGGCTCAAGATGGTTATTATTCAGCTATAGATTAAATACTAAGACAAACTGGGTTCTGTCAAGGGCAGTCAGTCTAGACAGAAAACTATAAATTAAAATTCCCGCTGCATTGTGGATATCTTCAGATGAAATGAATAAACATTTCATAATCCGGACTTGAGACCCGAAGGTGGATGGATGACGTACTGCGTCACCTTAAGGCAAGTGAACACCAGTACCAGACTCTATTAGTTTATCTGTTGCTTTGAACTCTACCGGCAACACCGAGACCTGGGTGGGCCTGGGAACAACTGAGATAGTTCCACGCTGCCCAAAACTTCATTAATGGTCTTCTCGATAGCATCAGCTCTCAACTTTTGTATCTATGCTCATGGCATTATGTCTACCATTCGTCCATGCTTAGAATATTGCTGCCACGTATGGACCAGTGTTCCAGCTATATATTTAGTGATCCTTTATAAAATCCAAAAAAGAATCAGCAATATTGTTGGTCATGAGCTGGCATAAAAGGATCAAAAACAAAAAATTACAAAAAGATCAAAAGGGTACAAGGCTTTTTGTAAGTTACTTGCGAATAACGTTTTATTTCCTTTTTTTTCCCAAGATTTAAAATAGCCATTTTTACGGTCAGAGCAAGATTGAATTAATATCAATGGTACGATGGAAAATGATGGCGATTCTGAAATTTTGATCTTCATGGCCGAAATCATACAACTATTCTTCAAGTTATTGTCTTAATATATTTCATTAACGGCCTTCTCGATAGCATCAGCTCGCATCTTGGTATCTATGCTGATGGCGCAAATCATTTACTCCTGTCTCCATAGTACGTCTAATCCGTTCGATAAGATCAAATTATCAGCTGATGCCATAAACGGCCTCCAGTCTGTTGTTAACTGGGGCAAAGAATAGCTTGTTAATTTTAACGCACCCCAAAACTGCTTTCTATTAATCATCTGAGAGACCCCTTCTTGCTTTCCATGGCTGATGCTAACCTCCAGGAAAGTGACTCGTTGCGCCTTCTCGAGCTAACAGTCTCGGCTGACATGAAATGGAAAGACTATATTGAATCCATTGCTTGGTTAGCTGCTAAGAAAGTTGTTTCACTGTGTCGTGCGAGACAATTTTTCTCTCCAGAATCTATCTTTCATAGCTATAAGTCTACCATTCATCCATGCTTAGAATATTGCTGCTGCATATTGTCCAGGGCTCCTACTATTTACCTCGATAAAATCCAAAGAAGAATCAGCAATATTATTGGTCCTGTTCTGGCGGCTCGGCTTCAGTCACTTTCTCAGCGTCGTTAGGTTGCCTCTCTGTGTCTTTTCTATAAATACTTTCATGGTAATTCTTCCACACCCTGTAACCCCTTGTCTTAGTGGCTTTACTGCCTTGCATGGGGTGATACTGAGTAAAGAAATGTGTATGTGCGTTGACACAGAACAGTATGTGTACGTGTTAGAACGCCCAAGACACGCCACAAGATGAGCACACCAAGAAAACCATTCGCGGAGACCCAGGCTCTGGCACACGACCACGACAGACGGAGGAGAATGCTGAACAGCTCAGCACGTCGGCGCCCGAACGACTTCTTCCTTCTCTTTCCTTAACAGAGAAGTCAAGCTAAGCCAAGCTAAGCCAAGCTAAGCCAAGCCAATCCTGCTGTTTAATTTGGCGAGGATGAGGTGGTTTCATACTTCTCTCAAAGGTACTTGCGGGTAAGTTAATGAAACGAACCCAACTGGAATTTAAATTTCGAGAGGTGGAAAGACCAGCTTTATAAAAGAGTAATAACAAGTGGTAAAATGTATTTAAAGACACACGTAAAAAGATTCCTCGAAATCGTACAGACTTAAAAAACAAAATATGCTGTCATTTTTAGTGACATAGGTAAGCTTGTATTGATATAAGATTCTGCTGGACACAAAATAGGGTGGGTCTGCTATCTGTTATTTATAAGTTATAATCTGACTTCATCAAACTTACTAAATATTAAAAACAGGAAAATATATTTTAAAACTCATATGCGAAAACCTCATCTGTAGTAAAAAAAAAAAATTTAAAATACGTCATAATTTTTAGGTATAGGGACACCGGTATTAATATAATATTATATTGGATATAAAGTGAGGGATCTATTTTCTACTGATATTAAGTAATAAACCGATCCTCCTAGAATAACAATACAATTATATAATAATTTAAAGTAATATATTTGAAGGTAATCGTGTAATAACCTAGTTGGAGGATATCGACTGCGGTCTAAACCCGGTGAGGGATGGGCTCCGCCAGGTTAAAACGCCCAAGGAACGCCGCATCATGAGCACAGCAAGAAAACTAATCGTGGGGACCCTGGCTCTAGCATACAGCTGCAGCAGGTCGAAGAGGGTGGTGGACAGCTCAGCACGTCGGCGCCGCATCGGCTCCTTCCGGGGGGTAAAGGTGAAAGAAGAAACGAAAAAGTATAAAAAGGAGTCAACCGTAGTCTGAATCTTCGATGCAATGCGAACGATTCTTTCCGTAGCCGCACCATTAATTTTGCTGGCTCGGCTTCAGCCACTTTCCTACCGCTGCAAAGTTGCTTCTCTGTAGTTTTGTTCTATGAATACCTTCAGAGTAATTTCGAGGTACCTAGACTTTTTAAATTTAAGTGCAGTACTAGACTAGTGTCGAGATCTCATCAATTTAGAGTTAGGATGGCTAGATGTAGCCGTAAGTTCTATGCTAATAGTTTCTTTTCTCGCACTACTCGCCTGTGGAACTCCCTACCGACTCCATTATTTCCAGCCAACTTTGATCTGCAAAAACATAAATGAAATGCCAATCGCTATCTACTGTCATCCTGATTACTCTTTTCTCTCATTATTAATGTTTTTGTTCTTAATTCTTCCACGCCCTGTTTTAGTGGTTTTACCGCCTTGCTTAGAGTGATACCATTTTTAAAAAAAAAAGACCCGGGTATACATAATGTTCTTTACATTTAATTCCAAGTTTCGTATTTTGTTTAATAAACTCCAAGTCAAATTAAGTAACAAATCAGTTGTTTAAATTAAGTATAGTCTTTGCTCTTGTAGAATGCTTGTTTTGACTGCAGGGTCCTTTTTTCTTTTCCACTGACCACTTGACTTTCTCAGCAATCAACTAAGTGGACAACTGTCAAATATCTTCAGTGGGGTTAAATTCGAGTGATAAACATTCTCCAGACATCAGAAAAAATACAAGAGAGAAAAGGCCTTGGCATTTATAGAACTCTACTAGGCGATTTTATTTCCACTCGAAAGGGACATCTCCATTAAAAAAAATAGCCTCTCGCTTGTTGTCTGAAGCTTGTTGTCACAAGCGACAAGTGCAAGAAAGAACAAAACTTAGCGTCGTACTTAGGGATACATCTAGCCAATTCAATAAGGATGTCATCTCCATTAAAAATAGGCTCATTTCGAAATTTTTGGATACGACTCTGACACAAATATTTCCAGTTATTTCTATTCAGGGCAACGCGATCGAAGTTAGTCTGAGGCACATTGACAACTGAAAGGTTAGTCTTTAGCTTGACTTTATACCTGGGCCATGACCGTCGAACACTCTTTTGTCCACTGGCTATACATGAGGACCTTAGGTATTATGTCGTCAATCATCCTTGCAACAAGACCAACCCTGCAA
The DNA here is from genome assembly GCA_964036315.1 of Acanthosepion esculentum. Lineage (NCBI taxonomy): Eukaryota > Metazoa > Mollusca > Cephalopoda > Sepiida > Sepiidae > Acanthosepion > Acanthosepion esculentum. Next base: position 80,251,189 of record OZ038508.1, on the reverse strand, counting down.
AGTTGCGACTGCATCAGGACACCAAATATCAAATCTGATATAGGCGTGTATAGAGCTTATTGTCTGAAGCTTGTTATCACAAGCGAGGGTGGATCTTTCGGTATAAGGACTTCTAATACAGATAGAAGCTTACTTTTTTTTCAACGTAGTCTCCCAGCACTGTCACACACTTTTCCCATTTGTGCACAAGCTTCCGTATTCCCTCAGCGTAAAAATCTTTGGACTGATGTCTCAGCCAGTCGCTCACAACACGTTTGACTTCGTCACTTTTAAACTTCGTACCTCTTGTGAACGCTTTCAAGGGACCAAACAGGTGAAAGTCTGAAGGGGCAAGGTCTGGGCTGTAAAGGGGATGAGGGAGCAGTTCCCAGCCCAGCTCGTTGATGGTCTGCAACGTTTGGGCTGCTGTGTGAGGCCTTGCGTTGTCATGATGCAAAATGACTTCTTCTGACTGATGACCCTGTGTTTGTCCCAACAGATAAGCTCAAAGTCCTTGCAATGTCATCCACTGTCACCCTTCTGTCAGACTGAATGAGGTTATTGACTGATTCGATCACCTCAGGAGACCTTACTTCTGTAGGCTTCCCAGGCCTATCTATATCCTCAACACTTCTCTGTCCTTCTTTAAACTTTTTAACCCACTTGTAGACATTTTTTGGCTGAAACATGTGGCACCATACACAGTTGACATTCTCCTATGAATTTCAACTGGTTTGCACCCTTCAGCAACCAAAAACTTGATAACTGACTGCTGTTCAATCCTGGGGCATGCTTCTTGGTCGGCCATATTTGTTAATCGCCAAAACTCTCAAAGTTTTTTTTAATCTGCAAAAGAAATTAAATCTATGTGAAAAAGAAGTAAAACAAAAAATTTAAAAAAAGAGTAAGCTTCTATCTGTATTAGAAGTCCTTATACCGAAAAATTCACCTTATTCATTGAATTTCCCTATTATCATAGAACTTACGGCTACATCTAGCCAGCTCAACAGGTATGGCATCTCCATTAAAAACTAGCCTCATGCTTGTTATCTGAAGGTTATGAACTCAATCCCTGTCCTGGGCAGTACATTTTATTTTCCTCAAAACAAGTATGTCATGTATTTAACTGAAGCGTTGTTCCTGGAATCAAAATTGTATTTATTTGTGAGGACTGCCTGGATAAAGCATAACTATGTAAAGGAGAAATAATGAATCTGAATATGGCTTGAATCATTTTATATATCCCGAGGCTCGCGTGTGTTCTAATTGATGGGAATTGAGGCAACATGTCATGTTTGTGTTTCCCTTCGAGTAAAGATAGAAATATCGTGTTAATGTATAGCAGGGTTTTGATAATATCAGGCGATTCTTCAGGGATTATTGATTGATTAAAAAATAAGACATCCAATTTACCTTCATATGATATATCATTGTTCCTCCTTTCTCTTTCTTTCGAATATATATATATATATATATATATATATATATATATATATATATATATATATATATATATATGATATATAATCAGAAAAGTCTCAATTCCAACAATGTTGTATTTTGCGAGAAGATCAATATTCTCAAAAGTATAGCCACAGCTCGCGCCGAGATAACTTTTGTGGAAGACATCGAGTTAATTTATATGTAGCTGTATGTGTCCCACGATTATGAGCCGTACAACAGTGTGGTGAAAACTCCTACTCTATAAACTCCTATATTGGTGTCCAATTTGGGGTACCTCGAGGTGGTGTAATGGTTAGCAAGCTTGTCTCGCTAGAACAATTACGACCGAGTAGTGAGTTCGATCCTCAGTGGGTGCCCCATACTTTCGGCCTTATGCTTTGAAAATCACTATTGGTGTCAAATTTGATATTTGGTGTCCTGATGCAGTTACAACTTTGCTGGATTGGTCTTGTTGCAAGGATGAGTGAAAAAATAATCACTAAGGTCCTCATGAATAGCCAGCTTCACAGTAGACAAAGGACTGTTCGACGGTGGTTACTCAGGTATACAGACAAGCTAAGGATTAACCTGTCAATGCACCTTATACTGACTTCGACAGAAATAACCGGAAATATTTGTGTCTGAGTCGCATTAGAAATTTCGAAACCATTCAAATTGAACGTCTAAGAGACGAAAGAAAACGGCAGCAACTATTCCTATGGCCATGTCCCGAGATCCTCGCTGTTGCCCAATATGTGGACTTTTATGCGGGTCACTGGCAGGACTGAAGTGTCATATGCGACACAAACGTAATAATGTCTGGATGAAGTTGTCAGATCCTCATACGTCGAGTCACTTACAGTGCGTATATTTAAGAATACTTAATAAAAACTTTACAGTTTTAAGTATTTTTTAACTACTGCAAGTCTGTCATGTATGTAAAATAATGTTCTTTACGAATCATTTGGGGGCGGAGTTGAATAACTTCGTTAGCGTTTGTTGACAAAACAGTTTAAGTCTTTTTCTCCCGACAGGCCCTCCTGAGTATGACAATAAACTACATCCGGCAAGATGGACACTGATCGAGAGATTGGAGGTTGTGAGGAGCGTGGAGCCACACCTCTTAATCGCTGTTGTTCTAAGTTCCACCCTGACTTAAAACACTATGAAAGTATAAAAAGAAATGTTATAGTAAAAATACCAGCAATACAGTTAGGTAAAAGATATTACTGATGCGCCAAAGAACATTAAATTTCGGCATTAAAAGGCCTTTTCTTTTTATGTGTCATGTCCTTCAGGCGATCATGGCTCTCCACCTCCTCCCTTTATCCCTTGCAGCTCTCAACAAGTTCCTTCCCTCTGCTTCCTCCCCCAGACCACGTTTAGTCATCCACTTGCTTAAGTCCGCCAGGTATGTCACGCGTTGTTTTCCCTTGTTTCTCTTTCCCTCTATTTGACTCTTGAGTATTAGATTCTCCAGGCCCTTCTTCCTCATTATGTGTCCCAGAAACTTCAACTGCCTCTTCCTGATATTAAGTATAAGCCTCCTTCTTGTTTGCAACCTCTTTAAGATTTCATCGTTGCTCACACGATCGGTCCATGATATCCTTAGCATCCTTCTGTAGAACCACATCTTCGTCGCCTCGAGTCTCTTCTTCATCTTTGAGGAAATCGTCCAACATTCGCTGCCGTAAAGAAGAACAGATGTCACGTAACAGCTCAGTATTCTTTTCTTTGTTACCAAAGAAATCTTCCTGTCTTGCAATACTCTGTCCAGCTTTTGAAATGTGTCCTTGGCCATCCCAATACGCCACAGATCTCAGTGTCGCACTTACCGTCCTCTGTCAAGACGCTTCCCAGGTATTTAAACTTCCGCGTTTCTATTAGATCATTTAATGCCGAAATTTCATTTTCTTTGGAGTATCATTAATGTCGTTTAGCCGCTAAACAAACATTTTGGATAGATTTGAAATTTCGTCTTTTTTTTTTTTCCTATGCCAATTGTGAGATTTTGGGCTCTGTTCACGTTTAATAATCATAACTTTTCAGGTCTTGGGTACTCCGACGTTGTGTAATGGTTAACAAGCCTGGCTGCTCCACACGTTAGACCTAGTGCCTCATCTAAGAATGGAAAATCATTAGGGCACTTTGATGTGGTGTAATGGTTAGCAAGCTTGTCTAGCTAGATCGATTATGACTTAGTAGTGAGTTCGTTCCTCCCTGGGTCCCCTCACTTTCAGCCTCGTACCACATCTAAGCAAGGCTTGGAAAATAATTAGGGAACTTCGATAAAATAAATATCCTACTACTATGCCATAAAAGAACGCATTGTATACCGAATAGGTTTATAGGAAAGTTTGGGGGAAATATTCATGGTTCTGCTTCCTTCTCCTTTTCAATATCTCGTGTACTTTTTTTAATTTAGTTATATATAAAAAATGGTCCCTAAATGTATTTCAGTAGGAAAAAGAATTAGGCAATATCAAGAGTGAACATAAGTCTCGAATATTAGAAATAATTCAATAATATATATATATATATATATATATATATATATATATATATATATATATATATATATATATAGTATGCCTTGATTCATTAGAGAACATAGGGCCGCAACAACACCTTTCCAACGGACACGGTTCCGGGCGATCCTCTTCAGCTCGGCCCATATCGTGCCGCCTGCCTTCAGCTTTGCGTTAACACTTCTGCAACAAGTCTGCTTTGATCGACCCACTTTTCGCTTCCCTTGTGGATTCCAGTCAAGGGCCATCCCTGGTAACACTACAAAGCATCTCCATTTCCGTTTCTAGATGTCAATCTCGATTGTGGCCTGTCTGGTCCGGTTCTACAGTTGGTCGTTGGAGACGACTTCCGGTCACCTGATATTGAGAATATTCCTGAGACATCGGTTGAAAGAGAATACACCCATGGCCAAAAGAAGCCGATTCATCCCCATTTCCGTTTCTAGACGTCAATCTCGATTGGGGCTTGTTTGTTCCTGCCATACAGTTGGTCGTTGGAGACGACTTCCGGTCACCTGATATTGAGAATGTTCCTGAGACATCGGTTGAAAGAGAATACACTCATGGCCAAAAGAAGCCGATCCATCCCCATTTCCGTTTCTAGATGTCAATCTCGATTGGGGCTTGTCTGGTTCGATCCTACAGTTGCTCGTTGGATACGACTTCCTGTCACCTGATATTGAGGATGTTCTTGAGACGTCGGTTGGTAAATGTCTGAAGTTTGTGAGCGTTGATCTTATTTGCCCGCCAGCTTTCTTAACCGTAATGTAGGACCCATTTGACGTTGATGTTGAAGATCCGCATCTTGTTGTAAAGTGAGAGGGCTGTGGATCTCCAGATTGGCCACAGAGTGTTCAAAGTGTGTCGGGCTTTGTTGATTCGACACTTGATGTCTTCATCTCCCCGACCGCCATCTTTACTGACGATGCTTCCCTGATAGATAAATGTATCCACTTCCTGGATGTCTTCTTGGTGTAGTTGCAGTGGGTCTTATTGTCTGTTTTTCACCCTCATGACCTTCGTCTTCCCGATGTTGATTTGGAGGGCAATCTTCTCCGTTTCTTTTTTATTAATTCAATAAAAGTCGATGGCGCTTGCATAATTTAAAATATTCTTTCAGACGACAGGAAAAGTCTACACTTAATTTCTTTTTTAAAATTATTTTTAATTTTCAGTGAGATATTGAAATTCATCTCGTTGTTATTCGTGGCAAGAGTTGATTTTTATTACTTTTATTCTAAAGATAATTAAAGAATAAAAAATGTAAAAGTTGAAATTCCAGTTTCGAGTGAAAAATTTTTAGAAAGAAATTTAGTTTTTATTTTATCAATTGTTATATTTTTGTATGGATGTTCAGAAAGGAAAACTTTAAATTACCGACATTGAAAACTCTTCCCTATCGTAAGAGGATTATTCATTAACTTAAATTCAGAACAATTATAACAGGCCTAATTGGAAGCAATTATTTTTTGACAGACAGGTAAAATAAAAAAGCAATGAATTAAACTCAATTTCACTAATGTTTAATTTTTATTTAGACATCTATTTTATTTTACTTAGACATCTATTTTTTAGACATCTAAATATAATAATACGTACAGAAGAAATCTTAAAGTAGTGGCTATATAATGGTAGAGTTTATTTTTAAACAAATAATTTGATTATTGCCCTGCTAGTATTCCATATTTCATTACTTTTTCACGTTTTTTAAATTGACGCTGAGTGTGTTTTTGAGTTGATATAATAGGCTCCCTACGTAGAAGTATGTTATTTTCGTTGTTTTAAGCAAAAGCTAGGCAGTACTTTTGAAAAATCCAGTTAATTAAACTTTAAATTTACTGTATGATCTCGAGAACCAATTTACACTATTTACATAGATCGGACTCTCGTTCTCATCACTGTTGTATTATTAACGACGTTTCGACAGTTGTACACTTCTATCTTCTTCAGGTGATTGGAATTTTGGACCTGAACCTTTATTTCGTCCACCGGGTTAGATTCTTCTAGTTCCACGTGCCATGTCTCTTCCAGATATCTCAGTTTCAGTTATTTCCTGTGAGCAACTCAAATCTCCAAGTTTTTGTTCACCTCCGTTGTGGATAGGTATTGAACTCTCAACTCTTTAGGTCAAGTCACTGGGTTACTTCAACTAATCTTTATATCTACTATTCATAAGGAAAAAGAAAAATAATATTTACTACCAATAAGCACGGAAACATCTAATTAGGATATAAGATATATTTCTGTCTTAGAGCAAATGTTAGAAATACAACAGACAGTGGCGGATTTACCTATAACCTTAGCAGGCTAAAGCCTAAGGCGTCAAAATCTCGGAGGACTCCAGCTAAGGTGCATGATATTTTTGACACAGTCATAGGCCTTTCTTACATGGTCTCATAATGTATTGTAAACTCTAAATAACTATTCAGTAATTTTAAACAGCCGTCATCATCCTTGGATTTAATCAAATTTAACACAGGTTTAATTTAGCAGTATCTGTCTATAATTCTGAGATGAGGTATTATATACACTATTTACATTATTCGGAGTATTGTCCTCATCTTTGTTGCCATATTTATCCCATTGTCTTTTTGTCTTCTTGCAATTAATGTAGCTTTTTATTAATTTGTTCCTAAATAAAATATTTTTAACATAGTAAATGAAATTAATATACATTGAATATAGCCTAAAAATCGCAGAGACTGACAAAAGCGAAAAGCAATACCCTGTCCTGTAGCAAAAGTTGCTCGTGGCTCCAGGGGTGGCAGTACCGCCTTAGTCACCGAAAATGTGTTACCTCCCCTGGTTGGCGGCTGATTTTGCAAGGTATTGCATGTGTTTGCACACGTTGTATGTAGAAGAAATGCTCCCAAAATAATAAAGAAACCTAGAGATGGACTATCTCTGTATCTATCTGTCCAAATCAGTGATCTCCTCCTATATAGAAATATATGTGAAAGAAATTATTTACAAGAAGACAGTCAGATGAGACACGCTGACCCAGTCTGTGTTCTTTATCTGTCTAGGCGAGATAGCTCCTTTTTCACATTGTATTAGATGTAGTTTTGTATCTTGCTAATAATATTTAGTCGTGTTAACTCTTTTTTTTTTACGTGAGTTTGTATTGACAGATAAGCTAATTGTTTTTTTAAAACAAAACATGTGGCTTTTTTTCGTTCACTTGAAAACACTGAGCCATAAATATGTAGCATCGTATTCCTCAAAATGTTACCGAGCCTGTGCGTAAAAGATTTTTTTTTTCTTCCATCACAATAAGTGACCAAATAAACAAACACGTGACCAAATGAATAAAATCTATTAACAGCTTTTGTCTCGCTCATAACAACTGCTTTTATGTCTCACACCCAACATTCAAACAGATAGTTTTTCCAACTTAGTCTTTCTTTCTGCATTTTATCTTCATTCATTTTGTCTATCATTCGATCGGGTGCGATGGATAAATTGTCGTTAAAATAGCGCAAAAAATGAAAATAGAGCAGACATTTCATTTTAACAGATATATTAACCAAAATAACGCAAAAATATCTTCAAATAACAAAGAGTAAATTTATTCAATAAAATCGCTATTGGCTTCAACCACGGCCTTCAAGCGTCTTCAGAATTTAATGAGTTAGATATCACAGTTAAGAGATGAGCGGAGCTAATTTGCAACGTCAATTTCGACGACACAGGCTGGAGGAAGGCAAAGCTCCCTTTGAGTTTCGGACGCCTGGGCCTTCGATCAGCGGTCGATTTGGCCCTTCCAGCATATCTTTCTTCACTTTCGTCCAGTCGCGAATTAATTGATGAGATACTCAGTGGATCGTCGCGGTGTTTCTCGGGTAGTTCTTTCGAACAAGCTTGCAGCGTCTGGACCCAAGAATTACTTTCTATCCCACTAGACAAATTAAAACAAAAAAGCTGGGATAAAATAAAATGCGAGGCCAATTTTACTAATTTGAGGCTCTCTCTGGATCAGCATCGCCTCGCCTGTCTACTTCACAACCGAGTAGTGGCCCCTGGCTCAACGCAGTGCCCTCTTCATCTACCGGTACCCTTCTAGATAATGAGTACACTCGGGTCGGAGTCGCGATCCGTCTTGGACTCAAATTATGTGAGCGTCACAGATGCAGATGTGGAGCCTCCATCGATGAGTTTGGTTTGCATCCTCTCTCCTGTCGTCGTAGTGCCGGCCGCTTTCCACGGCATGCAGCAATTAACGACATCATCAAAAGAGGTTTGGATGCAGCTGGGTTCCCTTCCCAAATCGAACCCGTAGGCCTCGACTGTGGTGATGGTTACCATCTTCCCTTTTAAAATGGGTAAGTCGTTGATGTGGGATGCGACCTGTGCGGATACATTTTCGGCCGGTAATTTGATCAGGTCCGCGGTTGAGCCGGGGTTCGTCGCCCGAGACGCAGAAATAAAAAAATAGCTAAATATTCTTCTCTTGCTGATAGATTTTTTTTTACTCCTGTAGCAGTGGAGACTTCAGGGGTTATTGGTCCTCGTTCGATGGCGTTCCTTCGGAGGATTGGTGCGATTGCGTCTCGATTGAGGAACGTGCCTCGCGAAACGGAGTGGCTCTTGCACCGTGTATCACTGGCGACGGTTCGAGGTAATGCTTTCTCCATAATAGCGGCTGGCAGAGGATAGAAAAAATTGTTTATAGTTACGTTGTTCTGGAATTGTCATGATTGGTCGACTGAACTTGCTTTGCAGACGAGAAAGGTCGAGGAGAAAGGCAGACGAGAAAGGCCGACGAGAAAGGCCGACGAGAAATGCCGATGAGAAAGGCAGATGAGAAAGGCTGACGGAAGAGGACAGACAGAAGAGGCCAGACGGAAGAGGCAGAGTGGTTGGCTGGTCTGTCGTCGAGTGCAGTCGAGCTGGAGAGAGAGGTCGGAGATTGGGAGTGACGTCAGAGGTTGGAGCCAGGCGCCCACTTACATATTTTGTTGATATACGTACGAAGAAGCGAATTACTCCTCCAACGTCTAAGACTACTACTGCTACTATTATTACTCTCACTGAAAACAGAAACGTCGAACAAGCTACAATAATCAAGAGTTGCATATCGTTCTGAAACGATTTCACAACAAGCTAATGACAACCCACTCTCTCTCTCTCTCTGTTTAGTATCCAGTGTATGAGTTTTTACGTCAATTATTTTCATTTCTGCAACCCGTTTCTTTTTTATACTATTCTTTTTCTGCTATATAAAAGACATTAACAATTTAGCCATTGAATAGTTGTTTGTTCGGATTACTGCGGATATTTTTTGCTGCATTCTAAGCGCAGACTCCCCAGCCGTGTCTACATCTTCAGTCGACCGTGAATGGATGAACATCACTTCAGCTTTCTGGATCAAACAAATCACAACGTGGCAGGAAGCAGGATTAAACCAGTGGCCCGGTCGAATGATCTACGGATGCTCAGGGGACCTACGGCCCCTCCCTTATGTTCGGTTAAGACCGAGTAGACACCTCAACCCAGAGAGTAAGACGTCGGAGGTTGAGGGGCTGGGGCGAAAGTGGTTATATATATGCAAGTTTCGTTAAAAACGACAGACAAGGTACTACGGTTAAGTTTTTTATTTAATTTTTCTTGGGTACGAACAAGAGCTTTCTTTGCTGGACAAAGGGTGTGTAAGAACTGTCCAAATGTTTTATTTTTCCGATATACCTTTAGCCATTATCAAGGATGATTTGATTTTTCAGCTTAATTGAGTGTGTGCATTATGTATATGTCTTAGTGTGTAGTAGGGGTGTTTTAATTTCCAAATACGGTTAGCACGTTGTGGCTTTGTTCGTAGTTAATATTGTTAAGGGTAGGCTTTTTCTTTTTTATTATTAAAGCCTCCATTATTTTTAACCTTTTTTTACAGGTGGAAGCAATTAATATATTTGTGTTTTCTACTAGTATATTTCTAATGGAGTCTGGTAAATTTTTGTGTGTGTTTAAATGGGTTCTAATGGAGCTGTGATTGGATAGGTGTAACGTAAGGCGTCTGGATAAGCATGTGGTTCTGTGACCGATGTAATTATTTATGAGTCCGGTTTAGTTAGGAACGCAGTTCCTTAAGGGGCATTTGAACTTATAAATAATGTTTGTTCTTTGCAGTTTTGACTTATCAGGCGTGTTGTTATTTTTGAGGATGAGGTTAGCTGTCTTACATTTTTTATAATAGATAATTAATTTGATTTTTTTATTTGGGTCGATTGGGGTGGTGTATTACTTTATAATATGTCTTAGTGAGCATTCATCTTGTTTGTAATTCTTATGCATTTGGTTTTTGTAATAAATGTGTATGTGATTTTTGACTGTGTGTTCACTTTCATTATTACTTACTTTAGGGAGAAATAGTCTTATTTGTTGGTCTATAAGATGGTTAGGGAAGCCGTTGTTGATTAGGGTTTATTTTACGTTATGAAGTTCTTTGAGGAAGAGTAGTCTAGAGGATGAATTTTGGTGTGCTCTTTCTAGAAATATATATATATAAATACACAAACATATATATATATATATATATATATATATATATATATATATATCGCACATATAGTACTAGTGTTAATGAAGCAGTGTTAAATGTAATACAACAAAGCTATTAAGCATATATTAACAATTATACATATTATCCCTCACCGCTAGCATGGCTCGGAGTTTCGAGTACAACCCCACATTTAGTTTCTGAGCATTGACTGATCGTTATGTAACTTAAATTTTAATAAAAATATCTGGTTATCACAATGTGTGTGTGTGTGTGTGTGTGTGTGTGTGTGTGTGTGTGCGCGCGCGCGCGCGTGTAAAAATAAATATTATTTTAGAATTGTGAATATTATTTGTTATGTATGAAGCATAAATGGGAGATTACTTGTTCTTTAAAAAGCATAATTTACATTAAAAATTAATCTGGATCAACGTATTCAAACACATATTTATTTCTAGGCTTACAGGTAACAATCAATTCATTTCTCTTGTTTTTAATCTAGGCTTATTTAAGTTTTTAAGATACTTAATTTTTCAACAAAGATAAATTACATATATTTCTTTTCCCGTTGTAAGATTTGACACTTGCTACAATATCCCAAATAATAAAAGGTGTATTAGCACACACACACACACACACACACACACACACACACATATATATATATATATATATATATATATATATATATATATATATATATATATGAGTTCATACTGTGTATGAACTGTATATGAATATATACATAGAATTCCTTTTATCTCCCTCAATATCTACAGGGTAAAATATTGAATCGTAAGTGTAGGGAATTACCCACAGGGTTTCTTTATTGATAGTATCATTACTGATAAAAACAACTTGAATATGTCGGATCATTGTTTTTTGTTTTTTTTGGGGGGGTGTTGTTTTTTGGAGGGGGGTTGAACAATTCTCCCCGCCAGATTTTTTTCGATTTGAAAATTACCGAAGTGATTGTTAGAGAGAGCGTGATATCTGATTTTGAACAGAAGTGTCCCTTAATAGCGTTTCTAGATTTTTTTTTCTTTGAAGCCATATTAAGAAAGCAGCCTACAGCAGTTAACTCGAAACAATTCAAGATTTACATTTCATTTAAGAAGAGGCAATTTCAAATTTTTATTGGATCGTTTGTTGTGAAATATTAAATTTTGTTAGGTTGAGTCATAATTAATTTTCACTTTGCGAGGTGGGGGGTCAATTGCAATGGGAACGAATCATCCTAACTATTAATAATGCATGACAGTTAGAAATAAATTTGGCGGCGTACCCAGTGGATAAAAATGCTATTCTCTTCTATGGCAACGAAAGACACACAACACCAATAGCATAGAAAGATAATTTATTTCTAGCCAACCAGCCATATTCACCTGACTTTGCAACAATCGGTCATTATTTTCGACTGCTGCTAAAGACCTTCATGGGGAAAACCTTCTCTAATGAAAAGCAGATTGAAGAGGTCGTCGTAAACATTTTCACATCAATACCTAAGGAATTTTACTCAAAATGTACCCAAGACCTGCCTCATTAATGGCAACACGTCATTGCAAGTAATGGTGAATATATGATTTAATAAAATGTCATTGTACTTTTTATTTTTTAAAGAATAAAGTTGATCGACAAAAACATATATCATTCATGACTCCACCTGATACTTATTTATGACAAGAGCTGGTAGGACATCATCAAAGATAGGACGGACATGACAACGCCGGAACTCCCGAAAGCCAGCGCCAATCCTCGAGGCGTTTGTCTGTTTCTTCTGCCCTCAGGTCCCTCGACGATTGAAGCACGCAATAGACTGATGATAATGATGATGATGATGATGGTGATGATGATGATGATTGTGTAGAGAAATGCAGAGACGCTGAAACTGATTGAACGTTATTGACGAACTATATCCGATTAAATTCTAATCACAGATACAGAAAAACATATTACTAAGCAGACAATTTGAGTCGCTTCATCATGACATCTGTGATTTAGAATCGTTATTGCAAACAACAGACGTTTTTATAAAAAAAAAAACTAGCAGGCTTCGCCCGTTCACTATCGCTTCGCAAAGTAAGACATATTCACTATCTGAAATATTTGAAACAAGAATTTTAAATGAAACTTTCATTCATAAATTGGCTTGTTATAGTGAAGGAAAGTTTTACAAATAGATGCCAACTCGTTGAAGGCCAAGTAAAATGCAAATTTGAAACACTTTCTGCACTATATCAGACAATATTCCTAAACAGAACTATTTTTCATATGAAAATTAAAACAATCCTTGAGTACAGTATTTACATTAATCCTTGAGTAAAAGAACACTAATGAAGGGCAGTTAATTTTGAATTAAACGTTTTTAAAATCAATATGCAAATTTGTTAAACATGAGGATTGATAGTGCCTAAAAGTAGATAATATATAATACAGATATTGAGCGTTGAGCGTGTATAGCTTGGGCCTTTTGACCCCAGAATGCGTTCGATAATTGTGCTCCAACTTTTCATTTATTCATATAAATTCCATAAAATAGGGTTTTGTTTAATTAGCCATTACGTTTCTCTGCCTCTTCAAATGTTGGATGCATAATTAATTCTAAGTTCTATTTTCCCATCTTTACACTATATTAATTTTATCTTATAAATTGTCCCCTGTTCTGTGACCCATGAAATAAAAATAATTTTTGTACGAAAAATAAGGATCTACGTACATCAAATCCTCGTTAAATTAAGTGGCAGCAGAAGAATTATCGTTTATAATAAAAACGTACACTGCAACTTTGGATACAAATTTGAAAATAAAAGTTACTCCCCTTGAACCATGAAAGCAACCATAATGGCTAGTATAATACATTAATATGTACATATTTAACCTCAAATAATCTGGCAACCCTAAATCTAAGCTAAACGAAAATCGTTCCCTGTGCTGTTTCTGGGGCTTTTGAATGAGCTATAAATCATTGAAATCGGACCAGTGGAAGCGGAGTTGCTTGGACACACACAAACTCACACACAGATACCGTAATTTATATATAAGATTTAAGCTGCTTGAGCGTGTGTAGTCTGCTTTCAGGACAAAGCAGACGCTGCATTGGGCTCTTGCTTAATTTTTTAATTCCGAAAATATTTCTGAGACATTTCGATTTAATTTAATAAGGTGCGTTTGTTTTTCACCCCCCACAAAAAATAAAAGTGTTTCCTTTATAATTCCGAGAAGTGTATTTGAAGTCTACCTGTAGACTATTTAAGTGGATCTTTAGAGTTGATTTTCGGTGTGAACAAAAGGCTGCTGCCGGAACCCAGATCGACACGACATAAAGAACCAGCATTATAAGTTTTACTGTGAAAAGGCATATTTCATTTTCATTGATAATTTACATACCTTATTGTCCATCATTTGGCACACAAAGCACTTAATTCGCGTAATTAATTTTTTTTTTGTGTGTTAATAAATTTATCGTCTGTTTTTTAAACTCGTGTCGTCTGTCTTTGTTGTGTAACCATATAGAAATTATATGTTGCTTGATCAATACATACACAAGGAAAAAATGGCAAACTTACTGGAACAGATTTCCCCAAAACAAACTATACGAAATCATGACAAAAATTAAAAAACAGGAACATAATACTGCTAAACAGAAAAGAAGAAGTTACACTTGCAAGAATAAGAATGGGCCATATATTTTTAACCCACTCATATCTCCTGAAAAGAGAAGATCAACCTTTCTGTATACCATGTCAAACCCCATTCACAATTAAACACATTCTAACAGACTGCATTGATTTCACAGAAACAAGAAAAAATCTCTACAAAGAAAATAATATTAAAGATATATTTGAAAAAAACAGCCACCAAAAATCATTTTTTCGTATTTCAAGAAAATCGGCCTCTATCAGAAAATTTAAAAGAATGTTATACGTTTAAAAGGAAAAAAGAAAAATAAGGGAGAAACAAAAATGGTTTTCTAATAAAACAATAATATTAAAAAAAGCCATCGGCATTAAATGACCCTTTGAGGTTTTGATATGCCGTAAAACAAAACAAAACAAACAAACATTTGTTTCAACTATTTTTTTCGTAGGTTGTTTTTTTTTTACGAAATAAAAACCCTACATTTTCAAGGGTCTTAAATCGATATCTTACACCATCAATTTTTCAGAAAGACTAGATCCCGAGATTTGACATGAAGATTTATTCGACTCCGAGAGTTATGATTTAAATTTCAGCGCTGTTCTGTTGTTATAGCAACGCTGACATCATCCAGCACGAGACATATTAGAAATCTCCCATTCTTATTCTGCGTTCGTTTTTTATCTTCTTTTTTTTCCTTTATGCTTTCGCATCTGCAATAACACGTTTTATGCAATGTTCGTTATTTCTCGGCACGCTGCTTTCTTTCTGCATTTGAAAAAAAACTTACATTTGTCACAAAGATGAACACGCAGCACCCAGTTGATGCTTTCACAATATGTAACCACAGGCTCTACGTTTAAAGATTCTATAAGAAATGGCCGTTAATGATATAATGAAACGTCAATATTTTTCAGATAGGGTTTCTTCATCACAAAGAGCTATTCAGCAACCTGGTGTAATTTTAAAAAGTTTTATTCTGTATTATTTTTCTCCAACTGAGGAAACTTTATTTTTTAAAAAGTCCTTTCTTCTTTAAATAAATCAAAATATTAGAGCTTTCTATTTACCCTATTTACATTGTTCGGACTGTTGTCCTCATCTTTACTGCCATATTCACCTTCAACGTCTGTCTCTATTTCTGAGATGAGGCATTTTAACTATTTACACTATTTACATTGTTCGGACTATTGTCCTCATCTTTATTGCCATATTCACCTTCAACATCTGTCTCTATTTCTGAGATGAGGTATTGTAACTATTTACATTGTTCGGACTATTGTCCTCATCTTTATTGACATATTCACCTTCAACATTTGTCTATATTTCTGAGATGAGCTATTGTAACTATTTACATTATTTACATTGTTCGGACTGTTGTCCACATCTTTAATGTAATATTCACGACTTTTCAGTTGTTACATCCTCCAGCCTTCTTTGGGATCTGCCTATGTTTCTGAGATGATGTACTGTAACATTTCACACTATTTACATTGTTTCGACTGTTGTCCTCATCTTTATTGTCATATTCACGAGGTTTCGGCTGTTCTACACTCCGGCTTTCTCCATGATCTGTCTATATTTTTGAGATGAGGTATTGTAACTATTTACGTTACTTAATTGTTTCTACTGTCCTCATCTTCATATTAATGAAGTTTCGGCCGTTGTACGCTTCGACCTTCTTCAGGTGATATACTTTGAAATTTCAAACCGAACCCTTTAATTCCTCCACCCGGGTAGATTGTTCTGGTTCCGTGTCCCATGTCTCAGTTATTTCCCTTTAAATCAACTCTCTAAGTTTTTGTTCACCTCTGCTGTGGCCAGGTATTGAACTCACAACTCTTTGGGTCAAGTCACGAGATTACTTCAACCAACGCTTTTATCCACTGGGCCATGCGTCATCTATTAGACATCTAAGAAAGGCATATCACGCTGAACTAGGACAATCTGCCCCGGTCAACGAAATAAAGTGTTTGGTTTGGAATTCCAACGTATATTACCTGAAGAAAGCTGGAGCGTACAATAGCCGAAACGTCACGAATATGACAATAAAGATGAGGACAATAACCCGAACGATGTCACTATACACGCTTAGGCGATCATGTATCTTTTCGATCTTTCGATGCATGACTGACGAGGCGGATTTTTTTTTTCCCGCAGTAGATTGTCATTTCTGTCTGCGGTAGACCAGTTGCGATCCAAGGCAACCCTGCTATTTGCCCATAGCTGTGGGGAGAAGAAGAGGATTCATACCTTTCCCAAGGGTATTAGCACGTAAGTGAATGTAATAGATTTGACTGGAATTCGAACTCGGCTCTCCGATTCCTTAATCCGAACCGCTAGCCATTACTCCACCGTGCTTCCGAACGATGTAAATAGGGTAAATAGTTACAATTTGTATTAAACAACTAATTTTGACAAGTTACGTTATGTCTCATGTTAATTTCATCTTGTAATAAATATATATATATATATATATATATATATATATATATATATATATATATATATATATATATATATATATATATATATATTGAATCATTTCACCCAAGGCAAGTCGAGAAAGCTACTAAGATGCAACGGGGTTACAGGGAGTGAAAGATAATGAGAGGACTTAATAAGGAGTAAGGGCACTATAATAGGTTTGAAGAAGCCGGAAGAGAGCTCCACTGGTGAGAAGTGCGAGAAAAGAAACTATTAATTTAGAACATACGGCTACATCTAGCTATTCCAACATTAAAACGATGTGATCTAGTCGCCAATCTATCAATACGTTTAGAATAGATTCCCGCGGTCAAGGTACAGAGGCGAACAAACACTTCTGAACATCTGTCATGAAAATGTTAGTAGAAAAGACATAGGGAAGCCATGTTATGATGCTTGTGAATCGATTGGTTGTAATATATTGTACACCCAGCATCCCACAGATACAACATCAAAAGCCTATTGCTACTCTATCGCTATTAACATTGTAAAAGTTTCGATAAGCTTCATTCATTATTTCCACCAGTTCAGACATTTGCAGTGCGTTTCCATAGTAAAATCGCTTCCAATGTATTGTCATAGTAAAATCATTTCCAATGCATTTTCATAGTAAAATCATTTCCAACGCATTTTCATAGTAAAATCATTTCCAACGCATTTTCATAGTAAAATCATTTCCAACGTATTTTCATCGTAAAATCATTTCCAATGTATTTTCATAGTAAAATCATTTCCAATGCATTTTCATAGTAAAATCATTTCCAATGCATTTTCATAGTAAAATCATTTCCAACGTATTTTTATAGCAAAATCATTTCCAATGTATTTTCATAATGAAATCATTTCCAATGTATTTTCATAATGAAATTATTTCCAGTGCATTTTCATAGTAACATCATTCCAATGCATTTTCATAGTAACATCATTCCAATGCATTTTCATAGTAAAATCACTTCGAATGTATTTTCATAGTAAAATCATTTCCAACGTATTTTCATAGCAAAATCATTTCCAATGCATTTTCATAGTAAAATCATTTCCAATGCATTTTCATAGTAAAATCATTTCCAATGCATTTTCATAGTAAAATCATTTCAAATGCATTTTCATAGTAAAATTATTTCCAATGCATTTTCATAGTAAAATTATTTCAAATGCATTTTCATAGTAAAATCATTTCCAATGCATTTTCATAGTAAAAATCATTTCCAATGCACTTTCATAGTAAAATCATTTCCAATGCATTTTCATAATAAAAATCCTTTCCAAT
Organism: Acanthosepion esculentum; assembly: GCA_964036315.1. Lineage (NCBI taxonomy): Eukaryota > Metazoa > Mollusca > Cephalopoda > Sepiida > Sepiidae > Acanthosepion > Acanthosepion esculentum. The sequence continues at coordinate 80,233,353 of OZ038508.1, read as the reverse complement.
GCATCGTCATAGTAAAATCATTTCCAATGCATTTTCATAGTAAAATCATTACCAATGCATTTTCATAGTAAAATTATTTCCAATGTATTTTCATAGTAAAATCATTTCCAATGCATTTTCAAAGCGAAATCATTTCCATTGCATTTTCATAGTAAAATCATTTCCAACGTATTTTCATAGCAAAATCATTTCCAATGTATTTTCATAATAAAATCTATGCAATAGAGTGTCATAGTAAAATAATTTACAATTTATTTTCATAGTAAAATAAGTTGAAAATTAATTTCTATAATAAAATAATTTCCAAAGCATTATCTCGGTAAAATCCACTTCCACGCACCTCTGTACTATTTCGCCAGGCTCATTTGGTTGACTATTATGAATGATGTCGATCATCATTCGGTGCTCGAAGTTACATTCAACGCTAAGTATCCTGAAAAGTAAGGACATGTCAGAAAATCAAATAACCAAAATTCGAAAATAAAAATGACATTGAACCGAACATCGTATCATTTGGGAATTAGAATTTAGAACTGAACAAAAATGGATGTCAGTTTGAATTACTTTTTATTTTTGTCTCTCATTTTGAGGTTTACATTTTTTTATTTGTGCATGTGTGTCTTATTGTGCTGTGCCATTTGTAGAAATTTGTGAAAAATGGCTTTATTTTCAAGTTATTTCGAATCTTCGTCAACTTCTTTCATTGGTGAAAAAGAAATTTGCATATAGACAACTTCTTCTTGTGAACCACCACTTTGCACAAAAAACTCGCGAGAAAATACTTCCCTGGTCTCTGCAATCTTAACCGATTTGGGTCTAGGGTCAACCGTTATTTCTACTGTATATCTACATAATCTACACTTACTTCCTCCTCACCTCCATACAAGAACAGCAACCCTCTACCCTGAAGGACTTTTGGGCCTTTTATTAAGTGAACGTTTAGTAAAAAAAGGCTTTCAAATTACAAATGCTGAGCCAGCCCAGTTTTTCTAGCAAAGACGTTATTTATCATTTTGTTTAAACAAAATCTTCTATGCTGTTTCTTGAAAGAGAACTGTATCATATATATGATCAAGAACATTTTTAACAGGACATAAATTTAATATTTCTCAGCTTCTATTTATATTATCCTTTCTTCTCTTCGATCTTTCTGGGTAATTACTTTAGCCGGTTAATGATCCAGTCTTAATTGTTGCATTAAATAATGTCTGCCTACAATAATATTCCGATCCGCTGAAGCACAAATGAAAAGCATCGCGCTGAAAGTTTTCATTTTGCAAGCAGTAAACGACTTTGGTGCTTTCAAATAAACATTTTATTAGTTCATAAAATTTTAATCTTGCTGCATTTTGTTTTGAATTTAGTACAGTTATGGACATAGGCAGATACCTTTGGCAGTGAGTACTGTGATAACATCAGGTCGGTGATAGAACACCAATCATCTTCGGAACCAGTTTCAAGAAAGAGACTTCCAGCTGGGCTGTAAAGACATAACGTTGGCCCTCTAATCTGCTCCCTTGCATCAAGAAAATTCCTGTCGTCGGCCTACGAACTCACTCAACTACAATCCGGATCTTCCTACAGTTTTCTCCTCAACAAGATCTCTGAAGTAATCTTATGTGAGTGTTAACCACTTAAGAACAATTTACTTGCTTATAGAAATCCAAGAAATATTTTGAGCAAGCCTTTATGAACACTTTTTTTTGCTTGAAGTTAAAAGAATTTTCTTCTTTCTTTCTTTTCACACATATTTGCTCCTTTTTTGTGTATGTAAATAAAGGACTACTACAAAGTTTTACAAGTTCACGTTCTAGCATATTTTCTGATCTTTGCCCCGGCATTGAGCGCTTTCAAAATAGGCTCCCAAAGCCTTGATTCTTATCAGAGATAAAAAAAATTCTGACAAATGAGAGGGCAGGGAAATGTTCCCGATGTTTCTGAGTCTTCTAATCTCGATAAATACCAAGAATATGCCAATCTTTGGCAGTGAGTATTTGATATTCTCTGTAATAACACCAGATCGGCGACAGTAGCACGAATCATCTTCGGAACCTGTTTCAAGGAAGAAATCTACATGTTAGTCTCTAAAGACAGAACGTTGGCCCTCTACTAAAACTACTCGAGATCTGCTTTCAAGGACCATGAAATTCCTATCGTCTGCCTACGAACTCGCTCAACTACAAACTATGGATGTTCCGATTGTTCCTCCCCATCCCCTCAACAAAATCTCTGAAGAAATCTTATGAACAATTTACTTGCTTATAGAACTTTTAGGCGCTCAAAGAAATATTTTGAGCAAGCCTTTATATTAACAATTTTTCTTCCTTTAAGTTAAAGGAATTTTCTTCTTTTCTTTTCTCTCATAATTTGTTCCTTTTTTGTGTATGTAAATAAACATTTTCTTCTTCTACTGTTACACCCCCGAGCAGGAGTTTGAGTCTTTATTCTTCCGCTTAAAAGAGAGAATTGTCCGCTCTAATTTTTAACCCATTGTTGCTTTTTGTCCAACTCTGTCACATTTAACCGTAATCCTTTCATGTGGGAAAACCGGGAAAAATTTCCCACGCTATGTGTCGCGTATTGAAGTATGGGAGTTATTATTTTCCTTTACACCAAATTCAAGCCATTTTGACTCTGTTACGTAATTTTCCACTACAGTAATTTACACCCAAAACTAGCTTTTCTGCGTCCACAGGGTTAAATAACCCCGGAATTCCCTTGATTATTTTCAACAACCGTTCCTTTGTGAACAGGTTCCCGCAGGAATGCTTTCGAGAACACTACACGCCCCTAATAACTTCAAGTCTAAGGTTAATAGATATACATCTTCAATAAACTCGTAATTTTTACTCACTACTTCAACTACCTACGTTCAGACAATTGCCCTGACAAGCTTTTTTCCCTGATGCCCCGACGGCATGAATTTAAGAGCAATACTCGATTGGCATCTAGGCCGCACTCGTTTACTATTTAACTAGATAAATACAACAGCTACTTCTACTCTAACAATTTCTTTTCTCGTCATTTTCCGCTTGTGAAACTCACTTCCAATTACTTGCTCCACTGATAACTACAGTCCTCAAAAATTTAAGTGCCACGTCTATCGCCATCATCTGACTTCTTAAATCCCGTTCATCTTTTTTCCTTTCCTCAATCCTCCCTATACTAAGTCTTTTCTCTCACTTTCACTCCCTGTAACCCCTTGCGTGCTAGTTATTCCCGCTTCGCCTGGGGTGAAATGATTAACCAAATTTAAATGCAACGTCAATCGCCATCTTCTATCCCCTTGAATCACGTTCATCTTTTTTCCTTTCCACAATCCTCCCTAATACTCAGTCTTTTCTCACACTTTCACACCCAGTAAGCCCACGCGCATTAGTGGCATTCCTGCATTGCCTGGGGTGACATGATTAACCAAATTTAAATGCAACGTCAATCGCCATCTTCTATCTCCTGGAATCCCGTTCATCTTTTTTCCTTTCCTCAATCCTCTCTATACTCAGTCTTTTCTCTCACTTTCACTCCATGTAACCCCCTGCGTGCTAGTGGCATTCCCGCCTTGCTTGGGGTGAAATGATTAACAAAATTTAAGTGCTACGTCTATCGCCATCATCTGTCTTCTTGAATCCCGTTCATCTTTTGTCCTTTCCTCAATCCTCCCTACACTCAGTCTTTTCTCTCACTTTCACTCCCTGTAACCCCTTGCGTGCTAGTGGCATTCCCGCCTTGCTTGGGGTGAAATGATTAACAAAATTTAAGTGCTACGTCTATCGCTATCATCTGTCTTCTTGAATCCCGTTCATCTTTTGTCCTTTCCTCAATCCTCCCTATACTCAGTCTTTTCTCTCACTTTCACTCCCTGTAACCCCTTGCGTGCTAGTGGCATTCCCGCCTTGCTTGGGGTGAAATGATTAACAAAATTTAAGTGCTACGTCTATCGCCATCATCTGTCTTCTTGAATCCCGTTCATCTTTTGTCCTTTCCTCAATCCTCCCTACACTCAGTCTTCCACTATCACATTCAGCCCCCTGTAAACACCTGCGTACTAGTTGCACTCCCGCCTTGCTTTGAGCTGAAAAGATTTCTTAAAAATATATCACAAACCACATTCTGTATCAGTTTACCTGGAGTGGCACTTTGGGCTTATTAAAGAACCTTAATAAGAGAGAGAGAGAGAGAGAGAGAGAGAGAGAGAGGGTCAGAGGAGAGATAGAGATATTACGCATTTTCAGTAGATTCATGATCGTACAAGTGAATCTTTTTTTCCCTTGAGAAACTTGGCCGGTTATTTTTTAGATGACTCATTACACTGTTTTTTCTTGCAATGTTCGACCTCCAATACGCACTAATTTTCAGTTATCACCCTCGAAATTTGTATTGATTTTTGGCCGCCAACTTTCGCAACCAAAATAGATTGAGCTTTATATAAATGTATGACTTTTGCAGATCAACAGGTTAATATAAAATACAGCAGCAAATAAAAAAGGAAATACGTGCAAATAGAAAGATAAAATCTTAGCATAATTAGAATCATATATATATATATATATATATATATATATATATATATATATATATATATATATATATATATAGCACCAATTTGTGACTGGTTGGGATAATTCCAAGGAGAATATTAATCCAAACAGAGCTGAATGTAAATTTAAATTACAGAGACTTATAATAATAAATCAAGAAAATTCCTTAAATGTATTTTGTTGATTCATTATTGTTTTATATATATATATATATATATATATATATATATATATATATATATATATATATATATATATATATATATCGAGAGAGAGAGAGAGAGAGTCTTATATAGTACTATCTTAAAAGCCGCCATATCAGGCGGCATTTAAGCTAGCTCCAGCGGAGTGCTCTTGATTGGTCCTTTGGTCTGTTCAGGAGAGTCCCCAAATTCTCAGCATTCGAAGCTCTCCTGGCTGCCGTTTGATCTGGGTTGTCATTTGCACGGGACTTTATTTTCCTCTCTGCTGCCTTGGCTCTTCTTTATTGCAATCTGGTCCTCTGTTGGGGGAGATTTCTTTTTGTGATCATTCCGCTGCCGTAAACGATAGGCTACAATAAACTGCAGAAGAACTCAAAATTGATCGCCGCATTTAAGTATTGCATTAATATCTAAGCGTACCTTTTAAAAGCTCAACGGTAATTCTTCTGCCGCCATTTAATTTAAAGATTTGATGTACGTAGGTCCTTACTTGCCATACAAACAATAATTTTTATTTCATGGGTGACTTTTGCTGGATTTCGCAATTGATTATTTCGATTATTCCAAAATTTATTAACAACTTCATAAAAATTGTTATCATACAAAAGAATTTGTCACAAAAAAATCACTTAAAAAAATCGATAAAAAATATCAGTAATGAAAAGGAATCCAAACTTTTTCTGACATCAGCTATTAAAAGTTAGAAAGTTGTGTCCCTTTAATTAAAAAAGTGTTGCACACTGACATTCGCATTTATTATATAGAATATATTTCTATTGTTATATATTACATCTTGTATAATGATATTATATATAGTGTATAGGGGCAGAAGAACATTGTTCAATCATATATTGTTAAATACAACAGACAACGAATGTTTATTAAGTTTTATCATGAGCCTTTCCAAGCGTCGTATAATGTCTTTTGTTTCAATACAAAAACTGTCCAACATTTGGATATTTCTTTATTATATTGGTCGCCGATCTAAGCTTTCGGCTCACAGGCGCCGTCATCAGAGTACTTATGTGGACATTACAGCAGAGATGTTCACCCTGTTTTGTTTCAACGATAACGGTCGCGGAATAGCAGACGCAGAATGTAAATTTGGAATGCGGTTCTATGACGTCGTACATAACCACGTGAGAGAAAGAAATGTTATCAACAGAACCATATGTTTAAATGCATCATATATATATATATATATATATATATATATATATATATATATATATATATATATATATATTTGAATTGGACAATGTCCGACAATTTATTTAAAGACATTTATGATATGTTTAACGTTCTTTTTATAGATACAAGTATTTAAGCAAATGCTCTGTTTTATAATAAACAGTATTAAATAACGTTTACCGGCCTGAATGTCCGAGAAATTTTCATAGAAAATTTTCGTTCTCCGACAGGAATCGAACCTGTATCCTATACGGAACCGTCATTTCGCGTGAAGAAGAAGCGTCCGGTTAGCAAGGTCGATTTTACACTTAAATCTTCCATGAATCTCTTCTATTCATATCTGCTCTAGGGTATCAAATGTAAACAAATGACGTCATATATTTTTGAATTGGACAATGTCCGACAATTTATTTACAGACATTTATGATATATTTAACATTCTTTTTTATAGATACAAGTATTTAAGCAAATGCTCTGTTTTATAATAGAATATTAAATATATATATATTTCGGAGAACGAAAATTTTCTATGAAAATTTCTCGGACATTCAGGCCAGTAGATGTTATTTAATACTGTTTATTATAAAACAGAGCATTTTCTTAAATACCTGTATCTATAAAAAGAACGTTAAACATATCATATATATATATATATATATATATATATATATATATATATATATATATGCGTGTGTGTGTGTGTGTGTGTGTATGTGCATGTTTCCTTAGGTTGAATAGCAAACTAAATTGTTTATGTAATGAGCTTGATTCTTACTAGGTGCTTCTTTACTATTTCGTCATGTCATATTCTAACTTAGCATTTTATGTTTTCTCGTAAATAATTATTCTTAGACATAAATCTGGAGTAAGTAGTACATATATACATCCCTATATTCAAAGATACAAGGGGCATTCTAGGAGTTTTAAGACATTTTAGGAGACGAAGGTTACTAACGTTTTAGTATATCCTTTCTATATATCTATTAAGCTAGTCTGTCTATTCCAGATTGAAGGAGACGGTTGTAATGTCTCTTTGAACAAACCGTATTGTACACCGCTTGGAACTGCTAACTAGTTTGTAGAATGCAGTCGGGACATGAAGACAATTTGGGAACACGCTATGCAATTAAGTTTTGTGTTGGCAGAGATGGGTATCATATCTGTTACTGGCACTCTCTACAGATCACATCTTCTCCCTGTGACTTTTGGCTGTTTACCATACTGCAAAAGAACCTCAGGGGCAATCATTTTGAAGTCAGTGAGAAGATGAAGGAGTATGTGACAAGAGTCTTGGACACCTTCAATTTGGGTGATTTCCCTGGGGCATTCACCAATAGGCTGGGGCACTACAAAAACACAATTGAAGTCTCACACATTGTGAGATTCGTTTGCTTTGGTTATTTTTGATTAACCGCATATCAACACCTCTATGGGCTATTGTTGTAACCTAGGAAAGGTTACTGAATAAAATAATCAAACGAAGGACAAGAACAAAACATATAAGATTGGAGAGCAGCGCGTAGAAGTAATCAACTGCTAAAAGTGAATCAAGTGAATTCCACAATGTATCTCCAACTGCAGGTTATCTACCAACTGCTCTACGCGGTCAGATGTGACAAAAGGCCGAATTTAATGTGAGGTATCCGACCCCGTAGGCTCGGTCAAAAATTCCCCGTAGACCTCGTATAAACGAGGTCGGGTAGCTGTTTCCCGAGACGAGACTCTGTCCTTCCATATAGCCTCGTCTGTGGATCCTCTCTGCCCGGAGGCAGAGAGTTTGACAAGCACAGCTGGAGAGGAATCTCCACCTGCAGGATATTTACCAACCGCCCCACGCGGTCAGATGTGGCACAAGGCCGAATTTAATGTGGGGTATCCGAGCCTGTATGCTCTTCCAAATATTTCGCGTAGACCCAGTATAAAACGGGGATGGGTAGCTGTTTCCCGAGACGAGACACTGCCCAATTAATCCACAGACGAGGCTATGGCGAACATAGCCTCGTCTGTGGATTAATTTAACTAGCACAGCTGGAGACAAATCTCCGACTGCGGACCAACATAGAGTATTTACTACTGTATTGATGTGAATGGAGACATGCTCGTTATCGTCTGTAGGTATGCTACAAGAGTAATTTAATGCATAAATCTAAATATGAAAAATTCAAACTTCCTAATTAATGTAATGGAACGACATTATTTCAGAATTAAATTATAATTATCTGCATTTTGTTTTTACAAATAATGAGGCAAAATCAAATAGTTGAGAAAACGCGTTGAGATTAATCATCATAATTTATTTTACTTTTAAATTTTCATTATGACAATGCATGCCAGGTCTTCAGTTTTACGATATAATGTATTGTCATTTTGCTATAGTAATTATTGTTCATCATTTTACTATAGATCTATTGTTGATCATTTTACTATAGAATGTATTCTTGATCATTTTATTATAAAATTTATTGTTTATCATTTTACTATAGATATATATATATAGTTGGTTATTTTACTATAGTATTCTATTGTTGGTCATTTTACTATAGTATGTATTGTCGATCATTTTATTATAAAATTTATTGTTGATCATTTTAATATAGAATATAGCCTTGGTTATTTTACTATAGTAATGTATTGTTGATCATTTGACTATAAAATTTATTGTTGATCATTTTACTATAGAATATAGCGTTGGTTATTTTACTATAGAAATGCATTGTTGGTCATTTTATTGTAGTAATATATTGTTTGTTAGTTTACTATAGAATTGTATTGTTGATGATTTTACTATGAAAATGTATTGTTGATCATTTTACTTTAAAATTTATTGATGATCAATTTAATATAGAATGTACAGTTGATTATTTTACTATAGAAATGTATTGTTGATCATTTTACTATAAATATCCCTTGTTAATCATTTTATTATAGGAATGTATTTTTGTATATTTTACTATAGAAATGTATTGTTGGGCGTTTTACAATGGAAATGTATTGTTGATCATTTTACTACAAAATATGTATTGTTAGTAATTTTTAAAAAACAAATTATATTGCTAGTAATTTCACTACAAAAATGGTAATTTTATAAAAATGTATTGCTTGTATTTTTAACAAGATGTATTTTACATTATCCTAGAATTTTTTAAATTTTACTTTGGTGGGTGGGGGTAACTATTTTCCCCTAGATGCGACCCTAACAGGTACTACGCCCCCGAGTCAGGGTGAACCTGGAAACAGCAGCAATTAAGAGGTGGTCCCATGCTCTTAAAAATCTCCAATCTCCCGATCAGAGGCCTTGCCACCGATTGTAGTTTAATGTCGTACTTTGAAAAAGATTAGTGGTATTTACTACACTGAAATTAATAAATGTTGCTCCTGAAAAAATCTCAACATTTCTGGAAGGCAACTCGTACAATTTTGGATGGAAATAGAATGGATACAATTATTGGAACAAAAAGAAAATGAATGTTGGTAAGCTGCCTGTTGATATGGTTTTCTTTCATTGACTTTCGTGATTAATAGATTCGAGGTTTCTATCGAGTGTATCCAACGAGAATGCTAGTATCAATAATCATGATTGTTTTTTTATTGGGGAATCCGAGTGAGGAGAGGTTCAAAGATACAATATTGATTGGTGATCAAACCGATTGGTTCTTCTGTGAAGAAGTTAGGATTTGTTTTACCACCTACGCATCTCAAGGCTTGATTTGTGCGCAACAAAGAATAGATACAAATGTTTACTTGGAAGACCAAGAAGCTGCTTCCGATATAGCAGCAAATGTTCCTTCAGAAACAAAGAATAGTTACAAAAGTTAACTTGGAAGAGCGACATGATTTTTCCGAGGACGTACAAAATGGTGAGTCCGAAAGAAAGATCAGATAAAAATGTTTACTAGGATGAGCAAGAATCTGTTTCCGATGACGCGATAGATGGTCAGCCCGAAACAAAGAATAGATACAAATGTCTACTTGGAAGACCAAGAAGCTGCTTCCGATATAGCAGCAAATGTTCCATCAGAAACAAAGAATAGTTACAAAAGTTAACTTGGAAGAGCGACATGATTTTTCCGAGGACGTACAAAATGGTGAGTCCGAAAGAAAGATCAGATAAAAATGTTTACTAGGATGAGCAAGAATCTGTTTCCGATGACGCGATAGATGGTCAGCCCGAAACAAAGAATAGATACAAATGTCTACTTGGAAGACCAAGAAGCTGCTTCCGATATAGCAGCAAATGTTCCATCAGAAACAAAGAATAGTTACAAAAGTTAACTTGGAAGAGCGACATGATTTTTCCGAGGACGTACAAAATGGTGAGTCCGAAAGAAAGATCAGATAAAAATGTTTACTAGGATGAGCAAGAATCTGTTTCCGATGACGCGATAGATGATCAGCCCGAAACAAAGAATAGCTACAAATGTTTACTTGGAAATGCAAGGTGTTTTCGATAATGGAAAAAAATGGCAAGTCCAAAACAAAGAATAGATACGAATATTTACAGTAGTAAAAAAGCTGTTTCCGATGACGCAAAAAATGGACAGTCTGAAACAAAGAATAGATACAAATCTTTGCTTAGAAACTCAAGAATCTGTTTCCGATGAAGCAAACAAATGTCTGTCCGAAAATAAGAAGAGATACAAAGGATGCCTTAGAAATGCAAGAAGCTGTTTCCGATGACGCAAAATATGCTCAGTCACAAACAAAGAAAATATATAAATATTTACTTGGAAATGCAAGAAGCTTTTTTCGATGACGCAAACGATGGTCAGTGTGAAACAAATAATAGATTCAAATGTTTACTTGGAAGATCGACAAGATTTTTCTGATGACATAAAAAATGACGTAGCCCAAAACTAAGAATAGGTGAAAATTTGGCTTCGCAGATCAAGTATCTCTTTCCAATGACTCAAAAGATGGTCAGTGCAAAACAAAAAATAGATTCAAATGTTTACTTGGAAGATGAAGTTGTTTCCGATGACGCAAACGATGGTCAGTGTGAAACAAATAATAGATTCAAATGTTTACTTGGAACATGATGAAGTTTTTTTTTTCCGATGAAACAAATGATGGTCAGTGCGAAACAAAGAATAGATGCAAAATTTTACTTCGAATAACAAGAAGTCGTTTCCGATGACCCAAAAGATGGTCACCCCGAAAAGACAGAATGGATACATTTATTTATTTGTAAAATCAAGAAATTGTTTCCGAGGCAACAAACGATGGTTAGTCCAAAACAAAGAAAAGATACTGATGAATATTTGGGAGAACAAGAAGTTTTTTTCCGATGATCTGTGCGAAAAAACATCACTGGAAAATTCGTAAACTTAAGGAATCGGCACATATGCTAGGCCACAAAAATCTCCTGAGCCGACCAAACATAGAAATGAATACTTTATGGGAATCAGTCATAAGGAATGCCAGAGAAAAGCGATAATAACAGCAGAAATTGCAATGTGAGCTCTGTTAAAAAATGTTGCTGAAGACATTAGGTTTATAATACCCAGAAAATCATACACAGATGTCCTCAAGGCATAGTGGATAAAGGCGTTAGTTAGATCCAGTGACAGGACCCAAAGTGCGTGCGTTCAATACCTGGGTAAGGCAGTGGAGAACTTGTAGAAGGGAATTAACAGGAGATACCTGACATCCATTAGACATGACACGTGGAACTAGAACAGCGAAATAAAGGGTTCAGTTCGACATTCCAACCACCTAAAGAAGGCCGTACAACATTTGAAACGCTGTGATAAACGTGGCGACAAACATGAGGACAATAGTCCGAATAATGAAACAGCCTATCGCTATTCATTTATTTTTTTAATCTCAGTTTCCACTTTTATATATTTATATTTATATATAATCATATATTTATATCCTTTTTTATATTTCATGTTTCGTGTTTTGTTTATTTCTTTGATGTTTGATGTTTCATGTTACTCAGTTTCATGCTATGTTTTACAATGTTTTTTTCTGTTTGTTTCTTTGTTTTTGCTTTCTCTTTCAGAATTTGTCGTTTGTTTCACTTTGTACTACATGTTTTTTGTATTTTGTCTTATTTTAATATTTATCTATGTATGATAAAAAAATATAATTGACGGTGTGCTATATTCGTAAAGTTCTCAATATTCGAAATAGACGTGTGTAAATCTAAAAACTGACACTGAGGTGAACACCAGGTGACGACGGTTATAATCTCAGTTATCTCTTATATATTTATATGTATATTTATATACAAGATTCCCAGTTAAAAGAAAGCGGTAAATTCAGAAAAAAACATGAGACAACCGTTGAAAACTGGTGACGATGGATGTGACTGAAAAATTCAAGAAGAAATTTCTGCACATTTCGTCAATCCCCACAACGAATATTCTTTGAAATGTACGATAACTTGATGCTCAAAATCAGTGAATTGTTTAGCCATATAAGAAGGGCAGAACGAAAGACGAGATTTATCTGCAAATAACCTTTAAAGGACGAGTTACAAGATCAAGCAGCAATTAATCAATCATAAAGCAATTAATCAGGGTTAAGTAATTACGGGAGAGTCGAATGATTACTTAAGGTCATGAATATTCAATAAATTTATTCAAGGTTATTAGAGTTAAATTATTCCTGAAAGATAAAAAGTGACAATAAATTTCCCGCTTTTTTTTACTGAGCACCCTGTCGATAAAATTATTTTTTGAATTCTTTCTTTAATCTTGTAGAAATGGTATTACGTTTACTTAAAATATACATGCGCACACGCAAACATATATAGACTAAAAAGTTGAATGAACTTTAAAAAACAACAGTGTTGCGGGGGCTTCTTCCCATTTCGTCTGGCAACAAACCCCAGGGTAACAGATAAAGAAAGTAAGTTGGCCCTTTGGAGATATTATACTTATATATATATATATATATATATATATATATATATATATATACATGATAAAAAATATAATAGTAATATAAGGTGCGCTATATTGTGGGTAAAAGTGTTCAATATCCGAGATAGATGAAAATGTGAAAGTTGACAACACCGAATGACGACAATCTGCTTCATGCTTCACCGCAATCTTGGGGGCAATCTTCAGATTGCTTTCAAGCATGAAATGAACTGTCGCCACTCTTATATATTTATATATAATAATATATTTATTATATAAGCTTTTTATGCTTCATATTTTATTGTTTTTTTTTCTTTGTTAAATGTTTGATGTTCCAAGAAACAAAAAACAAAACAAAGCATAAAACTAAGTAAGTTTTATGCTTTGTTTTTTTTTTTTTGTTTCTTTGTTTATCCTGTTTTCTGTATCTTTGTTTCAGGATTTAGCATTTGTTTTACGTTCTGCTTCATGTTTTGTTTTTTTGTCTTATTATGTTTTATTTTTATATTTATATATGTGTGATATAAATAACAGTTTAAGGTGTACTACATTTAGGGGTAAAAGTGCTGGATATCAGAGATAGACGTGTGTAAATATAAAAGTTGACACTGAGGTCAACACTGAATGACGACTGTCTGTTTTATACTTGAACGCAATCTTCTGGTCAAAGTTCAGATTACGTTCAAGCATGATACAAAATGTCGCCACTCGGTTTTTACCTCGGTTTTTACTCTTATATTCACATATAATAATATATTATATTTATATTTTTATATGCTTTTTATGTTTCATGTTTCGTTATTTTATGTCTGTTGTGTGTTTTACGCATTGTTTTTTGTTTCATATTGTCTGATTTTTTTTTATGTTTCACAATTTGATTTATTTTTCTTACTTTATGTTATATTATTCATTTTATATTTTGGGTATTGCTTTATATTATTTTATTATTATTTTATATCATTTTATAATTTGGGTAATGCTTTATATTATTTTATTATTATTTTATATCAATTTATATTTTGGGTAATGATTTATATTATTTTATTATTACTTTATATCATTTTATATTTTGTGTAATGCTTTATATTATTTTATTATTATTTTATATCATTTTATATTTTGTGTAATGCTTTATATTATTTTATTATTATTTTATATCATTTTATATTTTGGGTAATGCTTTATATTATTTTATTATTATTTTATTTCATTTTATATTTTGGGTAATGCTTTATATTATTTTATTATTATTTTATATCATTTTATATTTTGGGTAATGCTTTATATTATTTTATTATTGTTTTATATCATTTTATATTTTGGGTAATGCTTTATATTATTTTATTATTATTTTATATCATTTTATATTTTGGGTAATGCTTTATATTATTTTATTATCATTTTATATCATTTTATATTTTGGGTAATGCTTTATATTATTTTATTATTGTTTTATATCATTTTATAATTTGGGTAATGCTTTATATTATTTTATTATTATTTTATATCATTTTATATTTTGGGTAATGCTTTATATTATTTTATTATCATTTTATATCATTTTATATTTTGGGTAATGCTTTATATTATTTTATTATTGTTTTATATGATTTTATAATTTGGGTAATGCTTTATATTATTTTATTATTATTTTATATCATTTTATTTTTTGGGTAATGCTTTATATTATTTTATTATTTTATATCATTTTATATTTTGGGTAATGCTTTATATTATTTTATTATTATTTTATATCATTTTATATTTTGGGTAATGCTTTATATTATTTTATTATCATTTTATATCATTTTATATTTTGGGTAATGCTTTATATTATTTTATTATTGTTTTATATCATTTTATAATTTGGGTAATGCTTTATATTATTTTATTATTATTTTATATCATTTTATTTTTTGGGTAATGCTTTATATTATTTTATTATTTTATATCATTTTATATTTTGGGTAATGCTTTATATTATTTTATTATTATTTTATATCATTTTATAATTTGGGTAATGCTTTATATTATTTTATTATTGTTTTATATCATTTTATATTTTGGGTAATGCTTTATATTATTTTATTATTATTTCATTTCATTTTATATTTTGGGTAATGCTTCATATTATTTTATTATTATTTTATATCATTTTATATTTTGCTTTATATTATTTTATTATTGTTTTATATCATTTTATATTTTGGGCAATGCTTTATATTATTTTATTATTATTTTATTTCATTTTATATTTTGGGTAATGCTTTATATTATTTTATTATTATTTTATATCATTTTATATTTTGGGTAATGCTTTATATTATTTTATTATTTTATTTCATTTTATATTTTGGGTAATGCTTTATATTATTTTATTATTATTTTATATCATTTCATATTTTGGGTAATGCTTTATATTATTTTATTATTATTTTATATCATTTTGTATTTTGGGTAATGCTTTATATTATTGTTTCTTGGTTTTCTCAGGTTTATGCTTTATGCTTCTTTTCGATATTTATCTTATTTTTTTACCATGTATGCGTTGTTTTCTTGATTCTTTCCTTTCTTTGGATTGTTTTTTTATGACTTATGTTTTATGTTCCTTTGCTTTATGTTTCATGTTTCAATGTTTTATTTTATATGTGTTTTGATGCCTTTGTCCTTTGTTTTGTTTTCTTGCTTGTTTTATGCTTCATTCTTTTATGTTTGATATTTCTTTGTTTCCAACTCAAATAGAATCTATCATTGGTTATTAATAATGTTAACCTCAATTTCCACGTACATACACGCACAACTTGAATGTAACTGAAAAGCACATATGGGTTGTCGGGGTTAATTTTCCTTTTTGTCTGGTAACAATCCCAGGGTAACAGAAAAAGTGTATAAGTTCGCTATTTGCGTTAATTCTATGACTCCTGTATTTAAACTGGATATATTTGCTAATACATATAGTATTTTAAATGGGCAGTCAATGTAGATGTTGTAAACAAGGGAAGGTTACTGAATAGAATAATCACACGAAGGTTGGTAATGAACGATAATACTTAGGACAAGAACAACACATATAAGATTCGCCAACGGCGCGTAGAAGTAGTCAACTACTAAAAGTGAGTTAAGTGAATTCCAAAATGAATCTCCAACTGCAGGATACCTACCAACCGCCCCACTCGGTCAGATGTGACACAAGGCCGATATTATGCAGTGTTTCCGAGCTCGTAGGCTCAGCCAAAAATTCCCCGTAGACCCTGTATAAAACGGGGTCGGGTAGCTGTTTGCCGAGACTCTGCTCTGCTACATAGCCTCGTCTAGGGATCCTCCTCTGTCCGGAAGTAAAGAGTTTGACCAGTACAGCTGGAGAAGAATCTCCAACTGCAGGATATCTGCCAACATTCCAACGCGGTCAGATGTGGCACAAGAACGAATTTAATGTGGGTTTTCCGAGCTCATAGGCTCATCCAAAAATTCCCCGTAGACACCGTATAAAACGGGGTCTGGTAGCTGTTTGCCGAGACAAGAATCTGCCCTTCGACATAGTACCGTCTGGAAATCCTCTCTGCCCGGAAACAAGGAGTTTGACCAGCACAACTGGAGACGAAACTGCAACTGAAGACTAACATACAGTATTTACTATTGTATTTATGTGAATGGGGACATACACATTATCGTCCGTAAGTATGCTACAACAGTAGATTTGAAAATTGATGATCTTGGTGCCAGCGTAGCAACAGGTCTCGAACTGGTTATTTTATTATTAAACTGTTTTTCATATAATAACAAAAATCCTATATCTACCAAGAACAGAAATTGGGTTTTGGCTTTTCATCAAATCTCATTCACGGCACATATACACGTTTTAAAGTCTATTCGTTCAGTTCCTACAGAGGATGTGATTAATGTAAGAGTAACAAGATGCCAAAGGTAACTATGTCAACCCTTTGATGTGCACAGTTCAAAGAACAGTTGCAGTAAAATTCCACTAAACGAGTCTCGTAATTGATAATAAATATTTTCTGATAAAAGTAACCTTTTTTTCAGAATGTTTTACGTCGTTTTTATTGTAAGCATTACGGATGTTTTTCTAACTTCCGGAGATTGGTTTATCTTTGGTTTGAACTTAATTATTTATTCTCCTAAAATTGTCAGGTCTGTCATTTTCAATAAAATCTCAAATCTACGAGCTGTTCATTAGTTGTTGTTTTTTTCTAAACACAAAAGTATAGCGTGCGCTGTTTTTATTCTCTGCGTGCGTATTTTTGATAAGGATATTTTGTATTCTGGTCATGTTGAAAAAGACAGATCTTGAAATTAAGATTTTTCTTTCTTCCAATGGTTTTAGAATACAAACAAGTTTTATTTTGTGTATTTCTCTGTTTCCTAGAACCCAAAATATTTTATCTTTGCTTAGCTATGTATTTAGAATTTTTCTAAAAATCTCGATGAAGATTATTTTCCTTGCAAAAACAGAAATCAATGTGAAACGTTTCAATTCTATACAAAAATCATCAGTAGGAGGTGAAACCTGAAAATATTTAAGATAATTAACTGAACACTTTCCGTTATAATGTTTCCCAAACCTGGTACATACATACATACATACATACATACATACATACATACATATATATATATATATATATATATATATATATATATATATATATATATATATATTATAATTATTTTTTTAAAAATATGATTCCTTCGCTATATAAGAGTCCTCATGTTTCAAAAACGTGAGCCGAAACCCTCAATATAATTATTAAAATTAAATTGAATTAAAGTATCAAGCCCTGTTTCATCCTCTAGCGAAAATTTAGGAATAACCAATCTTGAAATTTACGCATTTTTATAAGCATGTTCGTTCGCAAGATTAATTACTATGGAAACGGCTGGGGTGACCATTTTGATAAGGGGCTTAAGAGTTCATTTTTCTCCACATATCAGTCACCTTCGGAAAGAGGTCAGGCCGAGGTAGGGTCGGGGTGTCCAATTCAAAGCGAATGATGGCATTCATGTACGCACATCGTCTGGTCAGTCACAGCGAAAGATAGCTTTTGTCACCATGATATGTCGTTAAGTGTCTAGTGTCTTTATTTTATTTTTTTTTCCAAAGGGCTGTTTCATATATAAACGCGTCGCACTGAACTACAATTTGTTTTTTGACGACTTCATAAAGGGTTTTTCTATCTTATTTAAGCCTTTTATTAGACTATGGAATTTAATTTTTTTTTAATGCTAATTATTTAATGCGAAAATTTGTTGATGTCGGCAAAAAACCGTTAACTCATGTCTATAGTTTAATAAATTTTCATTATTTAGAAACTTAACAGTATGTAGTTTTTCATGTAGGCATAAAGGGCATGGGTCATCCCAGGTTTTACAAGTTCTTGTTTTATTTATTATTTTCCATATTGCTTTTGGTGTTTTATTCATTTCTTTTAAATGCCAAACATATTTGGATAGAGATGTCTGATTTCTATTTTTGTATCCGTTGTTAGCGTTTTTGTATCCCCTAAAAAATAGCGGATACAAAAATACTAACATAAGTTATAGAAACAATAGTACTAACAGGAAGAAAAACAGGAAAAGAAAAATTATTTGGTATACCCCTCCGTTCGACCAGATGGTTAGTATTAAGCTAGGACATAAGTTCCTAGCGTTAATTGAAAAACACTTTCCTACTAATAGCAGACTTAGCAAGATCTTTAATAAAAAAAAAACACCTTAAAATTAAGTTACAGTTGCACTGAAAATCTTGAAGAATCATAAAAAAATATAATAATAAAATCCTGGAAAAACACGCATGCCAAAACAGTATTAATTAAAAATCCTAAACTAAAATTAGACAAAAATAATGAAAAATTATGTGATTGTAGAAACCCTGAAAACTGCTCGTTGGAAAATAAATGCCGCACAAAATCTGTGGTATACCAATGCACTATCTCATTAACTGAGAGTCCTAGCACTGATAGGATATACATTGGTTCAACGAAGAATGAATTTAAAATTAGATGGAGACAGCACAAAAGCTCCTTCAATAATATTAGAAATAGAAATCTCTTTTTCGAACGTAACTCATAATTGATACAACAATAGTTAATAAAAATGAACACGCCTCGCCCCTGTCTAAATGAAATGATTGGATTTCTCTGTATCCTTGGAAACAAGAAATTATGAATTTATATGTGCGTTTAAAACTCAGTAAATTTAAATATAAGTTATTCCAAAATTCGCTAGAAGATGAAACAGAACTAATGCTCTTAATTTAATTATAAAATTAAATTTGAAGTTTTTAGCTTCGGTTTTTGAAACATGGTTATTACTGTGTAGCGAAGAAACCCTATTTTAAATCAGTTAATTTATAATATTTATGCTCTGTAAATTTACATTGAGCACAGTTTTGTAAAAATAAAAATATCAATAAGAACACCGGATTATATATCTTACTGTTCTTTCTTTTTATGATATATATATATATATATATATATATATATATATATATATATATATATATATATGTGTGTGTGTGTGTGTGTGTGTGTGTGTGTGTGTGTGTGTGTGTGTGTGTGTGTGTGTAATAGCGAGACACACCGCCTAAGCAATTTCCTAGATATCCTATTGCATCCTCTCATTAAACACGTTCGGAGCTTCAAACGAGATGATCTAGATTTTCTCAACCATCTGCTAAACGAACTAAACCATAATACTTACATAGTCTCAATGGATGTTGTGAACCTATACATCAACATCCTACCTCACAACGAAATAGAGGCCATGAAATACTGACTAGAAACGTTCCCTCATGACCTACCAAATCGTTTCATTAGAAATTTCATCATAGAAAACCTTGAATTCATCTTAAAGAAGAAACAATTACTTCATTTTCAATGACCATCAAAAACTCAGGAACAGCCATGGGGACAAAGATTGCACCAACATATGCCAGCAGAGTCATGGGATACCATGAGCTAAAAATGTATGAAAGAACCTCGGAAATCTATCGGAATAACTTCAGCTACTGCAGAAAAGAAAACTGAAAATGATATAGAGAAGACTGTTTCGTTCTGAGGAATGAAAATCTTTATAAACTAAGGATATTCCAAGCAACTATTAATAATATTTGTCCTAGCATCCAATTTACTATGGAATACAGCAACAAAAAAACTTCCTTTTTTAGACATATTAATAACAAAAAAGATACTCTAAAATAGAAACCGACATTTAAACCTTCTGACTCTCGACAGTATCACGTTTTTACATCTTCCCATCCGAAACACATTCGTCCATCTCAACGTCGTCAAGCGAATCTGTGCAATAGTCTCGAACACAACAACAAAAGACCAAGGACTGGAAGAGATGGAAAGATAGTCATCAAGGAAAAATACCGTCTAAGTTTAATCAACAATATCATTGAAAAAGCAAAACAAATTAATATTCTCAGACTCCAAGAAAAACAGAAATAAAGGCCATTCCTTATATTTAAGCTTTCAACCCAAAGAAAATAGAAATCTACACACATACAACTAAATCTACCAATCCTACCAAAGGATAAAAAAATGAAAAATCTAGTACAAAAATACCCAATCATAAAAAGTAAACGACAACCAAAATCACTAAAAAAGATACTTACGAGTGCAAAACTGTAGAACACAATTAAAGAGCCTCGGGTGAAAAGATGTAGTCGGCTCCTTTTTGGAGTATGATGCTACCTATTAGAAGGCCAGGAATTTCATTTCAAAGACGGATCCAAATTCAAAATTAAAAATGATTTCTCGTGCAATCTAGTTAATATAATATACATAATGACATGCAATGGTTGCCACGAACATTACATTGGCCAAACCCACCAAATAATAACAGTTAATTTCCAACAAATTAGGGATCCACTCACCAGAAAAATGCCCATCAGCCAACATATAGAGGAATGCAGAGGAAGAGATGTGCTAAATTATAATATCGTCCTATCAATGAGACTAGAAACCTACCGAACATAAGCGTATAAATAAAGAAATATTTTTTTATCAGCAAATATAAACCAAAACTCAGTTCATTGCATAAACCAGAGGCACGTCACTCAAAAAAGATTCTACCATATTTTCTTTACCATAAGTGACATATGAAACCAGTTTATGCCCCTTGATTTTTTAATTTCTTCAAAACACAAGCGTCAACACGTGGATATATAAACAGTTACAAACGTTTTGAGGATCTAAAAGCGGAACCGGTTAAAGTAAAACATTTTTATTCTGAAAACCTACTTGTAAGTAAAACGATTTTAAATTTAATAATTCTCTGTAAAAATACATGTATTATAAATTTTAACATATTTCATATAAATAATTATAAATATTAGATGTTTTTCCAAATCTCATTTTTTTCTATACAGCAAGGTTTTGTACAGACTTTTCTAACAATTTCACTTTTTGCGCATATATATATATATATATATATATATATATATATATATATATATATATATATATATATACACGCCGTCCTGACGATTGCGTCCAGCAAGAAATAGCCTGTCGCATCTGAGTGTTGACTTCAATATTCACTTTTATATTTATATTTACATACGCTCTATCTCTGATATTGAGCACTTTATCCCATAAATATCGCACACCTTAAAACTATATATATATATATATATATATATATATATATATATATATATATATATATATATATATATGGATAATATAAGCGTGACAGTATTAAAGTTGACTTCCTCTTCCAGGACGACGACATCATGAAAGACGACTCTGACACCAAATACGCTGACAAAATATATGAAACTTTCATGACGTCGACATTTGAGAAGGACAAACAGCGATGCGAACTATAAAAGGCCATGTATATATGTGAAGAATTGTTTTTTCTTGCGCAACTACAGTGTTTTTGCCTGAATTAATGGGATAAGTAGTTATCTTTATTTTCCTTATATATAATATGCGGCCTATTGCCCTCATCGTTGTAGCAAAATCAGCATGTACTGGAAATTATCTGGCTTAATGAAATTCTTTCCTTGTGACAACCGATCTACTTTCGAAATTATATTTGTGTTAATATACAAAATGGAGATTCCTTTGATACTGCGATACATCTGTGTAAAAGGAGACTTAATTTGGAATTCATAAGTCAGACATTTCATTTTTTTCTCTCTCTGTAAGTTTTTCCTTTTACTTGTTCATGGCTTTTGTTTTTTAAAATACGAAACGCAATTATTGGCGTGGAATAGCATAATGGTTATGAGCACGAAAAATAAGATCAACGAATGGAGATCCACTTCCGCTATTGCGTTTCATATCTGACAAATGTCCGTGACGAAGACATTAATCTATCACTTTTCTTCACTGTGTCTTCTTGGCCTAGAGTTTTCACGTGACTTGAAGTGAAGAAACTATATCGAATCTATAGATGCATATACTGCAAGGAAGGTTACCTCACGGTGTCGTTCCATTGTGCATATATACAGATCTAAAATTCGTCCGTGCATTGATTACTGCTAATATATATCGTCTCGTAATGCTGCCATTCATTTCGAAGTTCTTGACAAAATACAAAGAAGAATCTGGAATATAATCGACCCTGAATTGGCACCGACGCGAAGTGGCTTCCCTCTGTCTTTTCTACAAATATTTTCATCACAACTGTTCTGGACAGCTTTATTCGTGGTGCCCCAACTGCGAGAATTTAAGTGTGCCAATAGATTGGCATCTAGATCCCACCTGTTTGCTGTTGAAAAAGTTAAATGCAACAACTACTTCTATTTTAAGTTTCTTTTATCGCACTTCCTGCCTGTGGAACTCCTTTTCGTTTATCTGCTTCCCGGATAACTTCAATCTTCAGAAATTTAAATGCAACATTAATTGTCATCTTCTGGAATCATGTGTTCTCCTTTCCTCAATCTCCCTATACTCAGTCTTTTCTCTCACTTTCACTCTCTGTAACCCCCTGCGTACTAGTGGCATCGAGACTTTTCTGGGGTGAAATGATTAACAAATTTTAAATGCAGCGTCAATCGCCATCTTCTGTCTTCTTGAATCCCGTTCATCTTTTTTCCTTTCCTCAATCCTCCCTATACTCAGTCTTTTCTCTCATTTTCACTCGCAGTAATCCCTTGAGTACTAGCGGCATTCCCGCCTCGTCTGGGGTGAAATGATTAACAAAATTTAAATGCAACGTCAATCGCCATCTTCTATGTTCTTGAATCCCGTCCATCTTTTGTCCTTCCCTCAATCCTCCCTATACTCAGATTTTTCTCTCACTTTCACTCCCTGTAAACTCCTGCGTACTAGTGGCATTCCCGCCTTGTCTGGGGTGAAATGATTAACAAACTTTAAATGCAACGTCAATCGCCATCTTCTATCTTCCTGAATCCCGTTCAGCTTTTGTCTTTTCCACAATCCTCACTATACTCAGTAGAGTGTCCTCATTCAGATGACCGAAACGTAGCGAGCAATAACTAAGCAATACTAAATAGCAAATAGATTAGATATTCTTAGATATGTTCAGTGGAAGGAGAACAATCTGTACCCGTAAGTTTAATAAAGTGCTCAGTTCGAAATTCACTGAAGTTGGTTGATTTTTTAGCAGCACATTATTCTCTATGGGTTATTTAATTCCGAAAGCTAATGATTTTGTACACGATTTTTTTTTTTATGTACGGATAGATCGTCAGGGCAGAGAATCTACAGGCGACATTACTTTTTGTAGATTTATCTAAAGCCTTCGATTCTGTACATAGGGGAAAATTATGAAGATTCTTCTGACTCCCCTCTTGAGACAGAAGCTACCATAATGATGCTATACAAAAATACCAGACAGAAACATTGACTTCTTTGACATCTAAGCAGGAGTTTCTTTTCTCTTTCTTATTACCCTTGACTACATATTCAGAAATGTCTTCGACAAACATCATCATCTAGGTTTTACTTCATCATCATGACTCTCAACTCGATATCTTGCAACAAAGTTGACAGATATTGACTATGTAGATGACCCAGCTATCACTGCATACGCCATTACCAATGGTACAGTATTCCTTCATCGTCTAGAAATTTCTGCTTGTGATGTTGCCCTCTATGTCAATGCTTCTAAAACTGAATTCACAGGCTTCAACCAGCAAGGCTCAATACAAACTGTTTCAGATGAATCAATAAAATCTCTCGAATCTTTTATATACCTAGGAAATCCAATAAATTCTACTGAAAAAGATGTGAAAATTCGCATAGCTTAAACGCACCTTGAATAAAATTGATGTAATCTGGAGATCTGATCTAACCTGACAACATCAAGCTGTTTCGACATACTATAGAGGCGATGTTAATATATAGAACCACTGCCTAGACATTAACTAAAACCCTAGTCTAAGCTTGATAGAATTTAAACCTGGACTTTGAAACCTATACTTAAAATCTTAATATCTCGGAGATAACATCTAACTAAATCACCGTCTCATGGACCCATCACTGATATTGCTACAATCTTACGTGAAGGCAGAAAGCGCTTTGCGGGATCTACTCTTCTGGACATTTAACCATGGAGCAAGACAAGTTGGTCGCCCAGGAACCACCTACATTGTGCAACTATGTTATGACACAGAATGATACCCTAATGACCTTGCGACCTTGATGCAACACCGTGATGGTTGGCGTAATAGTCTCATGAAAGTCCGAGCTAACCCTTACCGTAAAAAAAGAATAATAATAGATTTAACTTCTTTGTTACCCTTTAGTTATTTTGGACTTTAGATACAATTTTGGTCAAACTTCCACAAAAATGGTGACGTAAATGTCCCACTAAAAAGTTAATATTTATTTTTAGTGCAAAATAATACAAAAAATATTTGTATTATACACGAATAATTAGTTTAATTACTTTAGTAGAACGTCTTTATTTAAAAGGATTATATGCGTGATGCATGCCAAAATGAGTTACTTTCGACCAGTTTCACGTATGTTCATTGTCTTACACTCTCTGACTGCGTGATTGGCCTGTGTGTAGAGTTCTTTTATTATAAGATAAAATTCTCACATATTTTCAGCGCAGTTGTTTTTTCTTTAAATATTGACAATCTTTGCGTTCGATTTGTTAATAACCTGATAGATTTAGAGACCAAAATCATGTTCCGTTCTCACGAGTCACTTTGAGCAGAACATTGTCTGCTATACGAAGTGATGTTTTAACGAAATATCAGCACAAAAGACGTCGGAATAAAACCATTTAGCTTTCGGATCAAAGGTGTATGCACACGGAAACTGCAATTTACTGCGAATAGTAAGCCCACTGTTCAACTCAATCAGCGACATTAGACAAATAGGGAAAGTATAAAAGACAGGAATGCCTATTGAATATTTGGCATTTATAATGGATGAATTAACTTCTTGTAAATTTACCCGACGGAGCCATTATGGACACATTTGGCTGTGTTGATTTCTTATATTTTATTCTGACCAGGCGATAGAACGCAGGACATCTGCATTTGAATTACATTTATTAATTATTGCAGTAAGCCATATTTGCTGCATAGGGAAATATTGGCTTGTCACTGACTTATAAGTACTTTTCAGTGGTTCCACCTCTAATATCCCGATCAGAAGACTTGCTGCGGGGTGTAGTTTATCGTCATACCAAGGGATTTATAAGTGCACTAAGATATGCTTCTAAAATAGCATAACAGACCTTTAATATTGCCTGTCGACTATTTAATGTCAATAATTATCATTATTAAATGCTTTGCTAATCGGCAGAGGATATTAATCAGGCAAAGTTTTGTTTTTTGTACACTCGGACCTTCTTTAACTGACCGTCTTATTATATATTTTGCTATTTGGACCAACATCCTCATCTTGGTTGTTATCCTCTCAACATTTCTGCCGATGTATTCTTCGGCCTTCTATCTTATTATATGCTTTACATTTTGGACCAACATGTTCATTCATCGTTGTTATGCTCGCGACGTTTCGTCCGTTTTATACTCCGGCCATTTTCGTATTCACTAATTCGTAATTTGTTTCAGAAAGTTAAAAACCACAGACGAAGGTGGAATTCGTCCTGGGTACACCGATTCCACTTCTGCCTCGATAACTATTATACTAATCACACAGGTGGAGAAATAACTTTTGTTCCCTGTCGATTTACTCAAATTCATTCATTCATTCATTCATCTTATTCTTCTTCTTCTTCTTCTATACGCTATATCACTTCAGAACGGGAGCGATCATGGCTCTCCACAATTTCCTGTCCTTTATAGATCTAAATAAATGTTGTATTTTCCTTATCTCTCTTAAACCTTGTTCCATTATCCGTTTACTCATACTCATTCTTTTTCTATGAGTCGTGTTTCTTCAGGACGTTGGCAAATATGGCTCTCCATAATTTCCCGTCTTTTGTAGCTCTTAATAATCTTTTTATATACCTCTCCTAAACTTTGTTCCCCCATCCATTTACTCAGGCTCGTTCTTCTTCTATGAACCATGTCCCTTCAGGATGTTGACAATAATGGCTCTCCACATTTTCTCCTCCTTTGTCGCTCTTAATTAATTTTGTATTTTTCTTATCTTTCTTAAAGCTTATTCCACTATCCATTTATTCAAACTCATCCTTTTTTCTTCTATATAGTGTCCTTTCAGAACGTGGGCAATTATGGCTCTCCACAATTTCCTGTTTTTTGTGGCTCTTTGTATATTTTGTTTTTATTATACCTCTTAAACAGTGTTCTGCTATCCATTTACTGAAGCTCGTTCTTCTTCTTCTTCTTCTTCTTCTTCTTCTTCTTCTTCTTCTTCTTCTTCTACTCTTCCTTCTTCTTCGTCTTCTTCTTCTTCTTCTCCTACTCTTCCTTCTTCTTCTTCTTCTTCTTCTTCTTCTCCTCATCCTCCTCCTTCTTCTTCGTCTTCTTCTTCTTATTATTATTATTATTATTATTCTCCTCCGCCTCCTCCTTCTTCTTCTCCTCCTTCTTCTTCCTCTTCTCCTCCTCCTTCTTCTTCTTCTTCTTCTTCTTCTCCCCGTCCTCCTCCTCCTCCTTCTTCATCTTCTTCTTCTTCTCCGCCTCCTCCTCCTCCTCCTCCTTTTTCTTCTTCTTCTTCTCCTTCTTTCCTCCTCCTCCTTCTTCTTCTTCTTCTTCTTCTCGTCCTCCTCCTCCTCGTCCTCCTTCTTCTTCTGTAGCCCTTCAGGATGTTGGCGTACATGGCCGTGCGCAATTTTCTGTTCTGTGTAGTTCTTAATAAATGTTGGCTTTTTTATCATCTCCCTTGCACCTTCTTCTGTAATTCTCTTAACCTTTCACCCGATGTATTCTCCGGTCTTCTATCTTATTATATGCTTTACACTTTGGACCAATATGTTAATCGTTGTTATGCTTTCGACGTTTCGGCCGTTTTACACTCCGGCATTTCTTTCTATTCACTAATTCGCAAGTTGTTTCAGAAAGTTAAAGACCACCGACGAAGCCGGAATTCGAACTGCGATCACCGATTCTACTTCTGCGCTGGTAACCATTACACTAAGCGTAGAAGCTGATGAATAACAATACATTTTTTTTAATCTATGATCGTAATGTTAGATTATAAATGCAATATTTGAATTATGAATTCCAAAGTAAACTTCATTTTCGCACACAGCTGTATCGTAGCAGCAGAGGAATCTCCATTAAGGAAAACAAATTCAGAAAGTAAATGTAGTAGACGCAA
The DNA here is from genome assembly GCA_964036315.1 of Acanthosepion esculentum. Classification (NCBI taxonomy): domain Eukaryota; kingdom Metazoa; phylum Mollusca; class Cephalopoda; order Sepiida; family Sepiidae; genus Acanthosepion; species Acanthosepion esculentum. The sequence continues at coordinate 80,205,847 of OZ038508.1, read as the reverse complement.
GAAAACAATTTCGCTTTAATAAGCAAAACAGTAATTTCGGAATCACACAGCTTTTGCGGTGACATATCGAACTTCTACATCGACTTTTTTTTTATTTTATTCTCCTTCTTTGGCAATAATCATATTTTTGTCGGAAACTTTTGGGCGAGTTACACTCTTTCTCCTTCTTCTTCGACTTCTATGTGCTATGTCACTTCAGGAAGTTGGCGATAATAGCTCTCCACAATTTCCTATCCTTTGTAGCTCTTCATGTTATCATTTCGTTATCTCACCTAAATCTTGTTCCGCCATCCATTTAATCAAGCTCATTTTTCGTCTTTGAATCCAGTCTCTTCACATTGTAGGCGACCATGACTCTCCACAAATTCCTGTCCTTTCTGCTGGCTCTTCATAAATGGAGCCCTTTTCTTATCTCATTAAACCTAATTCTTCTTCTATGAGCCGTGACCATTCTGGATATTGGCCATAATGGCTCTTCAAAATTCTCTGTCCTTTGTCGCTCTTAATAATTTTTTTGTTATCACTTCTAAACTTTGTTCCGCCATACTTTTACTCAAACTCATTCTTCTTCTATGCGCTATGTCCCTTCAGAAATTGAGCGATCATGGATCTCCACACTTTCCCGTCCTTTGTAGGTCTTAATAAATGTTGTCTTTTTGTTATGTCTCCTAAACTTAGTTCCGCTCTCCATTGACTCAAACTCATTTTTTTTCTTCTATGTGCTGAGTTCCTTCATATGGTTGTCAGTTATGACTCTCCACGATTTCCTGCCCTTTGTAGCTGCTAATAATTTCTTTCTTTTTTGTTATCTCTCTTGAAAATTCTTCCTATATCCATTTACTCAAACTTATTCTTCTTTTTCTTCTATGAGTCGTGTCCCTTTAGAATGTTGGTGATCATGGCTCTCCACAATTTCCTGTCCTTTGTTGCTCCTAATAATTTTTGTTTCTTTTTATTATCTCTCTTAAACATTTTTCCGACATCCATTTACTCAAACTCGTCCTTCTTTCAGCCATGTCCCTTCAGGATGTCGGCAATCATGGCTCTCCACAATTTCCTGTATTTTGTTGTTTTTTTTTTTTAGTTTTTTTCTGTTTATTATCTTTCTTAAACCTTGTTCTGCTATTGATTTACCCAGGTTCATGCTTCTTCTATTTGTCATGTCCCTTCAGAACGTGAGCGATCATGGCGCTCCACAATTTCTCGTCCTTTGTAGCTCTTAATAAAATTTGTCTTTTTTTTTTTTGGCTTTATATGACTTTTTGAAACTCTACCAGGAGTGGACATTAAATTCACAGTTAAGAAACAATCTGATATATTTTAACCAACTCTTTAATGCATTAAACTATGCATCTAATGGCCCAGTCTATTATAACGTATGGTTAAATCGAGGTAATGTTAGTGTATTTAATTATATAACAACCGGTTTAGGGTTACATGACACAGTGGGTGTGCTTGTAGTGTAACGGTTGTTAACGCGAAAAGCATCATCTAATTCCAGTCGAGGCTGTTGCGGTCGATTTCACATAAATACCCTTGGAAAGGAATGAACCTACCACTTCCTCCTTCCGGCTAAGGGTCAATAGAGGGCCAATGCGAGGGTCTACATGGTTAACATACATACACATTTTTTTACAGGATAAAAATCACAATGTGTTCGAAAAAACAGACACAGGTCCTGTAGGCATTATAGTACGAAAAGTAGATATAGGTTCGGTTTAGTCTATAGTAAAATAAAAAAAAATAAAGGTTAACCATAGACCCTGTTTGAAATACAGTCAAAAAGAGGCAGATATAAGTTCGATTTGTACTATAGTCCAGATAAAATTAGACATGTTCAGTTTTCACTATCGTAAAAAAACGGTAAACATAGGTCTGAGTTGTCTCTATATTAAAAACCAAAAGGTATATATAGTTCCCGTTTACGCTATAGTCAAAAAGAGGTAGACATCGGTCGGTTATGTGTCATAGTAAAATTAAAAGGTAGACATCAGTCCTGTTTACCCTATAGTAAAACAAAAATGTCGACATAGGTCGGTGTTGTGGTATCATAGAAAAGGTATTCATATGTGTGGTTTACACTATAATCCGGAGAAATTTCGATATAGATTCATTTTACAAAATAGTAAAAATAATGGTATACATAGGTCCGGTTTACACTATTGTTGTGGATTCCGGGAATGGAATCCTGCACAAGTAAATAAACAACGCCAGTAATTGAGATAAAAAAAATAAGTGTATTAAACGTAAGAATACAGACTTGAAGTGAAGATTCGTAGTCCAGGAATGATGGTTAGTAGAAAGTATATGTACAAGTCTCTGTAAGTGAAGCCGTAATTATCTCTCTCGCTGGACTCTCGTATAACTCTCTGTGAACACCATGTGTACTGTCTCCGTATCTCTCACCCTGACTCAACATATCTCACCCTGCAGGTATTCTCTCTGTCAGTATAAGTATACTTTGGACGAGTCCATCTTGGGTAAAAGGAGTCTGCCCCACAACAACTATAGTCCAGAACAATGTCGACATAGCTCCAGTTTGCAATATAGTAAAAAAAAATGGTTAAGCATCGATACAGTTCATAGTATAGGCAATAAAAGTAGATATTGGCCCGGTTTACACTATGGCCAATAAAAGTCGACATAGGCCCGGTTTGCACTATATTCAAAACCATGTAAACATATGTTCGGTTTATACTATAGTCAAAAAGGATAGAATAGGTTTATATAAGAGGTTGGTAATATCTACCCGGCAGGTGGCTTCTGTGCGTGATGCGGCCGGCGTATTCTGATTCCTGCCAACTGGATAATCTTAAAATAGTCAGTCAGTTATGTGCCATGCGTGATACATGTTTAGGCAAGATTATGTATCTTTCGATACATGACTGACGAGGCAGATTATTTTCCGGCAGTAGGTTGCCATTTCTTTCTTTTCCATCCTTGGCTATAGAACCTGGTTTGTCCTGCTATTTACCCATAGCTGGTGGGAGAAGAGGAGGATTTATAACTTTCCCAAGGTTATTAGCACGTAAGTGAATGTAATGGATTCGACTGAAATTCGAACTCGGCTCTCCGATTCCTCAATCCGAGCCGCTAGGCCTTACTCCACCGTGTTAATAGAACGTACCCTGAATAGCAAAGCATATAATTATTTTTAGTAGTATTTGTATCTGGGTACGTTATTTTTTTAAGCTGGCAGCTTTTGTTCCGTTTTATTCTTATTTTCACAATACATAATTGGAATAAATAATACACCTCTTTTTCGTGATACAAAAATGGTTGCAATCTCCAAGAATATGTGAGTTTATTTATATCCACGCTTCGAGATTTCGAAACACGGACCACTATTATGCGTTTGTGTAAAAGGAGGAGAAAATACATTTATCTAACTCATTAGCGTTCGTTGCCTTTGAAAACCCAACGAGCAGATAATGTATTTTCCTAACAGGAAAACATGATAGACATACTAAAGAGATTTTCGCTGAGATGATCCTTGCAGAATAACCAGATCCCAAACATGTTGTACTAAATAAAGAAAATACTATTTAGAAATCTTGGCAGTACACGCGAGACAACCTTGAATAGAATAGAATTTTTTTATTATTTTTTTCTTGCCGATCCAAGGCCAATAAAAATACTTTTAGGCAGAGAATATATTAAATTAGTGACGCCAAAAGACATTATCAATGTTTATGTGACGTAAGCCGTAAAACACTAATATGCTCGTCGAGAGATAGTTCACGAATGCGCGAAAGAAAGTATTTTTATGGGAATTGTTTCAAGGAACTTATTAGTATCAGCACTTTTTCTTCGTTTAATCTTTTCACTGTAAGCAAAAAGATAATGCCACTATGACGCAAGCAGTTTGTTATAACCAAGAAAGGGTTACTGAATGAGGAATAACCAAAACGGGGTGGGAAATGAAATGGCAATCTTTATAAGATCAACAAAATACAATACTCGCCAGCGGCGTGTAGTAGGTAAACCACTGCTTGTGGTGGACTACTTAGACAGCATATTACGATATTTATCTGCCTCCCTACAAGCTAGGATGTGAAACAAGGCCAAATTTAATGTGGGGTATCCAAGCCCGTGGACTCGGGCAAAAACTGCTCGTAGAACCCGCATACGCGGGGTCCGGTATCTGTCTACTTCCCCGGACGAGACTCTTCCCTTCGGTATAGCCTCGTCCGGGTTCCTCTCTGCCCGAAAGAAGAGTGTTCGACATAGCAAGAGCTTTCCACGCTGCCAGTGTAGACAGCATATCGCCTCCACTTACAATAGTGTCCAACGTATTTATGAGGATTGGGACATACCCGTAAGTTTCATGGGTACGGTATATAACAGACGTACTAGGAATGGGAAAGAACGGGAAAACCTTTGTGGTAAAAAAGGGCAACGAAAGAACAGTTTTCAGGAAAACAAAGATGGCGATTGGCGTCGCATTTCAATTTTTGACAATTTTACGAGTCAGGGGAGTAAAGAATCCGAAGGGACTTCCACAGGCCTGTAGTGCGAGAAAAGAAAACATTGGAGTAGAACTTACGGTAGTATCTAGCCAGCGCAACAGTAAAACGATCAAAATTAGATGCCAATTTAGTTGCACGTTAAAATTTATGCGGCCGAGACACAAAGGAGAAAAGCTCATCTGAACAATTACCATGAAAATAGTTGTAGAAAAGACAGCGGGAAGCCACGCCACGTCGGTGAGAAAGTCACTGAAGTCGAGATGCCAGGTCAGGATCGATTACATTGCAGACTCCTCTTTGAATTTTGTCAAGAACCTGGAAATATATAGTAGATATGGCAGTAATATTCAATGCAAGGATTTATATATGAGCAAGATCGATTCTCATTCGTATTCTTGTTAGTTGGCAGCCAGTGGCAGCCACTGACGCTGGACGGGGTCAATCTGGAGGACGTGCAGTCTTTCGTCTATCATTATACCATCAGGTCAGGCTGCTACTGAGGTTGAACGCCGTATAGGAGCTGCAAGGTCCGCATTCGTGCGTCTCAAGCGGTCACTATGGGGACGACGAGAGATTTCCACGGCTACGAAGGGACGCATCTATCAGGCTATTGTTCGGACTATCCTTCTCTATGGCTGATAAACGTGGCCACTTAGAGCGGTTGATCTACGAAGGCTTGAAGTGTTTGACAACGATTGCGTTCGCTGCATTCTACGATGCCGCCGGATCGATCGTGTGCCCACAACCACTCTGCGTCGTCGCCTGAGTCTCCGTCCTCTTCCGCCAGTCCTGCTCCAGCGTTGTCTCCGATGGTTCGTACGCAGCTCGACGCCCGGAGGGAGAGCTCATCCGCGATGTACTTCTCCTTCCTTCTCTTCCTGGCTGGCGAAGACGTGTCGGTGTGCAGCTGAAGACGTGGGCTAGCACAATCAAGGATGACCTAGCAGTACTATCGGGTCCACAACTAGTTGGTCTTCGACGATGGAATCGCGAGTGGCTCCCCATTTCGTGTGACCTGACTCAGGATCATCGGGCGTGGGCAGCGATGGTCCGTGATGCTGTACTTGCTCGGAAGGAAGCCGGTTCAACCCGACCAGGGTGAAAACCGATACAAGTCAAGTCAAAGAAAAAGATTCATTCTGACGAGAAAAAATGGTCGGCACGACACAGTGAACCAACTTTCCTAGCAGTAGACCTAGCAATGGATTCAGTTTAATCACTCCACAGGCGAGAAATGCGACAAAGGAGGAAAGCTCATCAGAACAAGTGCTATGAAATAGTTGTAGAAAAGACAGAGGGAAGCCACGTCACGTCGGTGAGAAAGTGACAGTGAGTGAAAGACTTTAGTCAGCACAAGTAAGGGGAAAGGACAATAAAAGAAAAGAAATCAAGAAGACAGAAAATGGTGATTGGCGTAGCATTTAAATTTTTTAAGAATGTAGATGGCAGAAAATAAATAAATCGGAAGGGACTTCCACAGGTGAGAAGTGCGAGGAAAGAAAGTATTAGAATAGAACTTACGCTTTCATCTAGCTACTTCAACTAGTTGCCAATTTAGTAGCACGCTTAAATTCATGTAGTCGAGACACCAAATAGTTTTAGAAAAAACAGACGGAAGCCTCGTCACGTCGGGGATAAAATGACTGAAGTCAAAGATACCAGGTTAGAATCGTTTACATGATGGACCCTTCTTGAAATTTTATCAAGAATCTCGAGGTAGAAGCACCCGACCAGATATAGCAGTATATACACGGACGAATGATGAATTTAGATATATGGAAGATCGATTCAGATGGAGGAAATTGTCTTATAAAGCTTAAATAAAATAAAAAATCGAAGATTTTCTAGATGAAGAAGTTTAATTATTTTGCTTTTTGCATTTCTAGCATTGAATAATGCTGAGATCTTAACTGTGATGTTCTGCTTGCTTCAATACCAGTTGATTAAGGAAAAATGTTGGGATTGGTTTTTAACAAGTTGAAATGTTAGAAAACAAATTTTATCAACCCTGAGTGAGTGAACTTTTTTTAAAATTTACCAACTTAATCATATCAAGCAAATGTTATAAATAAGAACTAAATCAGGAATATAGTTCTGAAAAAGCCTTTGATAAAATCAAGCCTCTATTAAGAGTGTATAAAATCTTCAAAATAGCACGAATCTAGAATATGTCATATAACTTAGTATATAATTAAAAAGGAAAGAGCACTTCATATATAAATATATATATATATATATATATATATATATATATACATACATATATACATGGCACACACATACATATGTATATACATATATATATATATATATATTTATATATATATATATATATGGCACATACAAAGTATATATATATATAAATAAAGATAATCAATCCAAATAAATACATGAAGCAATAAACAAATTAAAAACTGTTCCCGCCAAAATAATAGTTAGAACAAACTACAGCAATTAACCCCAAAATTGAACAAATAGTTATAATTATCTTCCCAAACAAAAACAAAACTATTAAATAAGCTATATAAACAAATTTTTATTACGTTAATAAAAACACTGATCAAAATAAAAAAATTAAAAAAATAAATAAATATATGAGATAAAAAAAATAAAAAATAAAAATAAATAAAAACAAGCAAAATAATTTAACCGATATAAATAAATAAACAAATAAACGACTTCCGGTAAAATAACCGCCAAAATAGGCAACCCACAATGCACCACTGTCCCGTATATATAAATAGCCGAGAAAAATAACATCACTCGTGGCCTGACGATTGCATCTAGCATGAAACAGACTGTTGCCTCTAAGTGTTGACTTCTATGTTCACTTCTATATTTACACACGCTCTATCTCTGATATTGAGCACTTTATCCCATAAATATAGCACATTTTAAGACTATATTTCTTCATATATATATATATATATATATATATATATATATATATATATACACTTTGTATGTGCCATGTCCTTTCAGGATGTAGGCGATCATGGCTCTCCACCTTCCTCTATCCCTTGCAGTTCTCATCAAGTTCCTTCCCTTTGCTTCCTCCCCTAGACCACGTTCTGTCATCCACTTGCTTAAGCCCGCCAGGTATGTCATGTATTGTTTTTCCTTGTCTCTCTTTCCCTCTATTCCACCTGTGAGTATTAGATTCTCGAGGCGAGCCTTCCTCATTATGTGACCCAGAAACTTTAGCCGCCTCTTCCTGATATTAAGTGTAAGCCTCCTCCTTGTTTGCATCCTCTCTAGCACCTCATCGTTGCTCACACGCTCGGTCCATGATATCCTTAGCATCCTTCTGTAGAACTACATCTCCGTTGCCTCGAGTCACTTTTTCATCTTTGAGAAAATCATCCAATATTCGCCAAATGTCACGTAACAGCTCAGTATTCTTTTCTTTGTTCTCAAAGAAATCCTCCTGTCTCGCAATACTCTGCCCTGTTTTTGGAATGTGTCCTTCGCCATCCCAATACGCCTACGGATCTTAATTACCGTTTTTGTTTCAAAAAGTGTATACAGATACATGGTCTTTATTTATTATTGACATTATTGAAATATCTAGTATGCGTCGTTTTCTATATACAGAGTGCGAGGGGTAAATTGTCATCATTTTATATTTTTAATTTCACGCATGCGCGTTGTGTTTTTGATTTTGTCGACTGCACAGTATATTAGGGTCGGTTGGGCACCGTCTGTGAGAAAAAGAGCACCATGATGCAATCCACACCGCCAGAAATTTGGAAACGGCATGCTGTACTGCTTAGCACTTGCATCAGAAGCTCCAATCCGAACATTTCAAAGTGTTTGAGTGTCAATCTGAGGACAGGGCAGAGGATTCGGAAAGAGTTGGATCATATATCCACTCAACATCTTGGTGTTTGGAGTGATCTTTAGTAATAGCGACGTTATTCCTCCACTCATCTTCCCACAAGGCCTCAAACTCAACACGGGACTACATCAATTGCCTTGAGGAGGTAGTGCTGTATAGGATCTAGAAGGTGGCTGCTGGCAACAAGACTCTGCACCTTGTCACACAAGCTGGAGAACCCAGTCATGGCTGTCAGACAATTTCTGCGACCACATCAACCCTTACATCTGGCCACATAACTCCCCAGACTGCAACCCCCTTCATTATTATGTGTGGGACGCAATTGACCGAGAGACCAACAAAACTTCATGTAACACCAAAGATGAACTGAAGGAAAGGATTATGACAGCATTGACCAACTTAAATAAGGAAACCATTGTGAAGAGTTGCGGGAGATTCCGAAGTCGTCTGGAGCCCCTGGTTGAATCCAATGGCGATTTTATTGAATAAACTTACTATTTAGTATATCAAGATATTTTGTGCAATTTTGATAAATATATCTGTTAAAATGAGATGTCAATATTATTTTCATTTTTTGCGTAATGCAGACGACAATTTATCCATTCACCCTGTATGCAGGGTGTCTCAAAAGGTGTATACACATTTTAAAACTTTCATATGAAAAACATTCAGTCAACTAGAACCAATTCTATCTAAGTTAAATAATGCATAGAAAGACAGTATTTGTTATAGATGCGGTCTTAAGATATTGTCATCGCATATTTTCAAAGTGATGTCCATTATGGTCCAGACATTGCTGACAACGCGACGTGATGGAATCATAATCAGAGAGATAATCAGTAATCAACATTTTGATTCATGTTTAGCTACATTCTTGCTCTATGGAACCTTTCATTTCATCTATAGTTGCTGACTTTAAAGCGTATAATTTATCTTTTAAGTATACCCACAAGAAAAAGCCGAAAGGTGAAGGAAGTCAATATGAACGCGGAAAAAGTGTCTATACATTTTTAATACACTGCATAGTGATTTTCCAAGCGTAGCTTAGATGTGGCACAGGGCCGAAAGAATGGATCGAACTCACTGCTCAGTCGTAATTGTTATAGTGAGACAAGCTTGCTAACCATTACACCCCCTGAATGTGCCCTAAATGATTTTCTAAGCGTAACTTAGATGTGGCACAAAGCCGAAAGTGTGGAATACCCACTGAGGACCGAACTCACTACTCACCGAGCGCGCATACACACAGATAGATAGATAGATAGATAGATAGATTATGAAGCCCGACAATTATTTTAATATATTTTCTGTTTATACATTATTTTCGTAGATACAAATATTTAAGTAAATGCTCTATCCTTGATATTGGGTAATTTTGCCTACAAGTATTATATAATTTTCAACTACATTTTGTCATTATATATATATATATATATATATATATATATATATTACTTTCGTTCTCATTACATCGGATATATATATATATATATATATATATATATATATATATATATATATATATTTAAATTGTGTGTATTTAGGCATCATTTTTTCATTCATACATGTTTCATTAAATAATATAGATAAGTGTTGTCTATATATTTTATGTAAGTTCTTTTTATATCGTCTGATAAGCTTAATAACATTATCATTAAACAATGAAAGAAAATCACAATATTGATACATATTTTTTTAATCCAATCTAAGCTTTCGGCTTACATAAGCCATTATCAAAGATGACAATTACACAATATATTTAAGCAATACACGAACAAGAAATTGATGATAGTCTGTTTTTGTTTACATGGATGATTTCCAAGCAACGATAAACACGTGCATATAAGACTTGAAACCGAAAATCCCACCACAGCTCATGACGTCACAGATGACCAAGAGAGAGTGAATCCGATGAGTATTGAGTATGGAAAGCCGTTGGTATGAACCAATGACTTCTGTTACTAATTATAGGCATTTAAGGATAATTTTGGAGATTTCATAGTTTATTTTGTTCAGGTTAGGTTTCAACTGTTTTATGTATATAGCTTCAAGAATTTTTAGTTTTTGTTTATTGTTTTCATGTTTAAGTATAGTTGTGTTTTCGACGAGGATTTTTCCGGAATTGTGTATGCGGCCAGGCATGTTGTTTTAAATGCCTAAAAATGTTAGAGTTATCATTCAAATGTAGTGTCAAGCGTCGTGAAAGCGAGTTTGTGGTGTGACCAACATAGATATTATTTAGTTCGTTGGAGATACAATCTCCCAAAGAGCACCTGAATTTGTAAACTATGTTGTTTTTTTTCAAATCGCTAACCGGGGGAGAAGAATCATTGCGAATAATTGAGTTGGATATACTAGATTTAGTGTAGTATATAATTAACTTAATTTTTTTGCTAGGATTTGTTGTAGATATGTTAGTATTTACTAATTTTTTTAGTATTTTTTCATCTTTGAAAATATGCGATGACAATATCTTAAGACCGCATTTATAACAAATACTGTCTTTCTATGCATTATTCCTTAATATATTGTGTAATTGTCATCTTTGATAATGGCTTAGGTAAGCCGAAAGCTTAGATTGGGTTAAAAAATATGTATCAATAATTGTGATTTTCTTTCATTGTTTAATGATAATGTTATTAAGCTTATCAGACGATATGAAAAGAACTTACATAAAATATATAGGCAACACTTGTCTATATTATTTAATGAAACATGTATGAATATATATATATATATATATATATATATATATATATATATTCTTTTTATACGTTTTTTTATAGATACAAATATTAAGTAAATGATCTTTTTTATAATAAACAGTATTGGCAACATTTACAGAGGAATCAGCCGGCTAGCTACAATTATTTTAATATATTTTCTCTTTATACGTTTTTTTTATATATATGGTGACATCTAGTTCAGTCCCAGGCCAGATTTAACCTGTAACTAGTCAAAACCTGTTATCCTTAACTTATCTCGGTAGAACTTATTAGTGAGAGCCTCTGAGGTACTACACATAGAGTTGCCCGCATAATTTGGTGCCAGAGGCAATAAACTATTTTCTTTTTGTAATTGGATGTCAAAGTAACTAGATTGTCAAATATAACAATAATTATTAATTTAACAACTCTACTTTTATGTGATGTATTTGTAAAGAATAAGATTGATATAACTTTGTTTTGGGCGGCAGAATTTCTTTTTTATTTTAGCTTCGCTTAAATTGTTTTTTTTACGTCGATACTGTGTTCTCTTGTTTAATTGAATGCCGACTGGCAAAAATACTGCTTTTGCCTGAATTTATGTTTTCACCCAGAAACAAGGTCTTCAGAAATGATCATTTTTGATTGAAAGATTTTTATTATTTATTAGATTTTATTATTTTTAGATTTTTATTATATTTCAACCGGAAGTAATGCGTGGAGCCTGCTGCGTACATATTTTTATTTATTTTTTTTTTGTCATTTTTCTCAGCCGCCGTGAGAGTCTCTACATCCCGTGAGAGTCTCGTTCTTGCAGTCTGTGATTCACCACAATCCACTTTTAAAAGCTCTAATTATTGATATTGATCCCTTTATAAAAAAAAACAACTTACAATCAATAACATTCATTAGAGTATTTAATTAATACCTTTCATTAATGTATATGTTTATGTGAGCGTGTGTATATATGGCTGTGCGTGTTGCCAGCCTTGTAAATCATTGTAGTGTGGTTGGGTTGCCATAATTATTGCAACTCCAATAATAGCATGATACCCTGACGAAGCCCATCTCTCTCAAACCGTTTCTTTATCCTAAACTAGTTTCCCTAGTGCCCGGTCTTTTACTATTTTACCCATAGATAGAAGAGAAGAGATGGATTCATACCTTTCTAAATGTTATTAGTACAAAGCAAATGCAAATTTACTTGGTATCTACGCTTATGACACCATATTCTTTATTCCCGCTACGATAGTAATGCTGTTCAGTCCGATATGGTCAAAATGGCAGCCGATGTCAAAAACGACCTCCAGTCCGTCGTTAACTGGGGCAAAAGATGGCTTGTCAATTTTAACGCCTTCAAATCAAAACTTCTCTCCATTAATCATCTGAGAGACACCTAAATGTCTTCCATCAGTATGGCTGATGCTAACCTCCAGGAAAGTGACCCGTTGCACTTTCTAAGGCTAACGTTCTCAGTTGATATGAAGTGGAAAGACTCTATTGAATCCATTTCTAGGTAAGCTGCTAAGAAAGTCTATTCACTGTGTCATACGAGACAATGTTCCTCTCCAGCATCTATCTTACATATCTATGGCTACCATTCATCCATGCTTAGAATATTGCTGCCACATATGGTCCAGCGCCCCTGAGCTCCTTGATAAGATCCAAAGAAGAATCTGCAATATTATTGGTCCTAATCTGGCGGCTCGGATTCAGTCACTTACTCATCGCCGTAAAGTTGCCTACCTGTGTCTTTTCTATAAATACTTTTATGGTAATTGCTTGTATGAGCTCTTCGCTATGGTACCTAGACTTTTTTAAATTTAAGCGCAATTCCTTTGAAAAAAAGAATCAGCAATATTATTAGTCCTGATCTGGCAGCTCGGCTTCAGTCATTTACCCACCACCGTAAGGTTGCCTGTATGTACCTTTTTTATAAATACTTTTATGGTAATTGTTTGTATGAGCTCTTCGCTATGGTAACTAGACTTTTTTAAATTTAAGCGCAGTACTAGACTGGCGTCAAGATGTCATCAATTTTCAGTTGAGCTGGTTAAATGTAGCCGTGCGTTATATAATAACTGTTTCTTTTCTCGCACTTTTCGCTTGTGGATCTCCCTTCCGGCTCCATGCTTTTCAGTCAGCTGCAAAAATTTAAATGCAATGTCAATCGCTATCTACTGTCTAACTGATTACTCTTTTCTGTCCCGCTCATTATTAATGTTTCTGTTCGTAATTCTTCCTCACCCTGTAACCCCTTAGTGGTATCACACCATTGCATGATTGAATCAGACAGTTATGTGCCGTGAGTGATACACGCTTAGGCGATCATGTATCTGTCGATTAATAACTGACGAGGCAGATTTTTTTCTGCAGTAGGTTGCCATTTGCCATCTAACACTATAGAACCCGCTCTATCCTGCTATTCTGTTCTGCGGAGAAGAAGAGGATTCATACCTTTTTCAAGAGTATGAGCACTTAAGTGAATGTAATGGATTCCACTGGAATTCGAACTCTGGTCTCCGATTTCCGCTATCACTCCACCGTGTCTCCCGTGCCTGGTTGGATACCGATTTAAAAAAAAAATATATCCCTGGACGAAACATAAACTCATCTCATCAATTCTATTTTTTGTTAATAATCACTCAGCCAAGCGTACCTCAATTGAAACTTTTTTAATAACCATCTTTCCACGTTTTATCTTATTCATTAAAATGTTTTTATTTTATATTTTTCTATAACTTATAAAAGCAATGTACCGCGCAACACGTATATGAGATTCTCTGTTATTTGAATTTCAACTTTAATTAAAGACGGGGAAGCTCGCTTTTGCGGTTATAGTAATTTATGATTCATACTTCCTTCAAGGTTTTACAATAACATATCACAAATAATACATGCTGATGGCTCGGACTATTCTCTGCTTAATGATGGTGAAATGTTAATTAAGTTTTAATTAATTCCCTTTAATGAGTCTATCAGAACCTTTTCGAATCAAGGGCCACAGCACATCTGAAATTTTTTTATATCTTCATGTGGCGGTTTTTTTTATATTCAAAATACTTGAAATTTGATATTTTTTTAAAATCTTACAGGATACATTATTATTATTATTATCATTATTATTATTATTATTGTTGTTGTTGTTGTTGTTGTTGGGTGCTGAACCACAGCAAAGTTTCGCTGTTAAGCCGTAATTTACCAAGCAGGGTCGGGTCATAACAAATGACCATGGGTCCTTTAATTTATTTACCTATCTGCATCAACAACACCATTCTCGGAATTCTGGCTGTTCCAAGGAGGACTGCTTTCTGAAGCCAGACATTTTTAGATTTTGTACGTCAGTTCCGAGAGCGTCCACAACAGCAGGAACAACGTCTACTTATTTAAGCCTCCAATAAGCGTAGATGTCTCGTTTCCAATCTTGGCACCTTTCCAAATTGTCCTTTTCTTTCCCCGAACTACCCATTCCGACCCATGATACCGCTACATGACTGATCCAACCAAGTATTCTATCTGAACAGTAATGATATATTGCCTTCTTGCTTAAATTGAATTACAACTGTAAACTCTCATTTTCCACTAAAGCAGGTAGCCATCGGTCTACTGTCTTCAGTTTATTCATTCAGTGAACAATACGAGATATATGGACACGTCTTCGTTTCTACTTGCGTTTATTATTATTATTACTATTATTATTATTATTATTATTGTTGTTGTTGTTGTTGTTGTTGTTGTTTTATTTCCTTTGATTTCCGGTGTGTACACATTTCTTTCCGATCCGCCCCCCTCCCCGAGATATAAGGATAGAAATGGCATCATGACATTTTCCACTGACCAATTAAAACAAAAAAATAAAAAAACACACACATATTATACACAGATAAAGCCCTTCGTAAGATGTACTCGTGAGAATATTTTTTGTGTTCCTTTAATGCTTCCGGGAATCCCTTCAATGAGTCTACTGGAATCTTTTCCAACCAATCCGAGGGCTCCAACTACAACAAGGTCCTCGTACTTTTCAAGATCTTCAAAGATACATTGCAGTCTGCATTGACTGCCATATCAATAAGGAGGAACTTTTATGTCCGGATGGTTAGCTTTGATTGTTCTATCTGTGTGTATTCTGTAGTTCCATAAAATTGTTACAGGTCCTATCTCCGTAATCGGGTCTGGGTGGTTTTAATTCCAATTTCTTTCAGTTTCCTTCCCGTAGAAGTTGCATATCTTCCAGTTCAGATATTGGCCAACTCTTTCATGTCGGGTTTTATATTCAGTGGGCGCCAATACCGCGCAAGCTGATACAAGATGATCAATGGTTTCTGGGTATTTATCACAGAATCTGTATTTTGGGCTAACAATATTTTAGTATGTGTGCTTCATAATTTCTAGTTAACAAGCATTGGTCCTGTGCAACAAGGATAAAACCTTCGGTTTCAGCTTTTAACCCTGTACTACGTAACCACTGATGGGTACGTTGTTTGTCTGCATCAATTTGTATGGTACGGGCAGAGTATTAGCCATGGAGCGGTTTATCTTGTCATTGTTTCTGTATCTGGTAGGTTGCATTTGCTTTTGCTTTTTTTTTAAGTATTTTGCAGCTTCAGTCGGTGTATTGTGCTTTACTTGTAATTCTGCACCCATTTGAAACTCCATTTTGAACTTGTTGGCTTCTTTTATTACGGAATAAAGACGCTTTCTATTTTTATGTTCTTTGACACATATCATCATCCAGTCTTCTGTAGTTTCCAGGCACCTTTGAAGGCCAATTGTTGTAGCTTTGTAGGACAATTGTAGTTGAGCTAATCGTCTGCCTCCGGATCTGGGCACATACAGACGATGAACATCAGCTTTGGGATGATGCATGCTGTAGCAAGCGAGAAGCCTCCTCGTTTTGTCATCTATTTGCTTAATGTCAGCTATGGTCCAATTAAGTATGTTAAAGTTGTATTGCCCCACAGGAACAGTCAAGGAGTTTATGGCTGATATTCTGTTTTTTTTTTAAATCCAGCTCGGTGTTCAGTACCAGAGGTACACGCATGTAGTAATCCTTTCTTAACTTCTTCATTTGGGGATGTTGTATGCCATCTCCTTTGAAAATTCCTAGGTACTTATAGGCCTTATCTTGTTCCAGTTACCTAGTCTTTGTGACAAAGTCTAAATCTATTAAGAGTATTTATGTAATTCTTCTTTTTTTTTGGATGTTACTTTTGCACATTTATCTAATCCGAAGTCCATATCTATGTCGTCACTAAAACATTTTATAATATTGAGGAGGGCCTTCAACTCGTTGTCGTCTTTGCCAAGGAGTTTGAGATCATCCATGTAGAGTAGGGGATTGAATATTTTTTGTCTGTTGTTTAGTTCATGCGTAAGGGGGACCAAGGACAAACAAATCAAAAGGGGTGACAGGGAGTCTCCTTGAAAGATTCCACATCGGAGATTCAGACGGTTGGAGATGGCAGTGCCTCTGGTGTGATTTAGGTATAGTGTAGTGTTCCACATTCCCATGCTGTCCTTCAAGAAATTTATTACCATATGGGAGACTTTGTATATTTCCAAAGTCTTAAGGATCCAAGAGTATGGTACACTATCAAAGGCTTTATGATAATCAATCCACGTCGCGCTAAGATTTCTACATCGTCTCCTGCAATTTTCCAGGATTATTTTCTTTATTAGTATTTGATCTTTGCATCCGTATGAACCTCTCTTCTCCTGAATTCGTTCTGTTCCAGTGGAAGAATGTTGTTTGCTCCGAAAAAAGACTAAGCACAGTCCGTCAGGACAGACGTAATCAACTTATACATGGTGGAGAGAAATGTTATTGGCCAATAATTTTTCGGATGTTCTGTTTCAATCGTTTCTGATATTTCTGATATCTGTTATTTCAAATTTTGATAACCTTCCCCATTTCTTTCTCAACTACCTTTACGTCAACCAGTACCGTTATATCGATGTATCAGCACTGTTTTCTTTTTGTATAATAATGATGCTTTTCTTTCATGCTTCAGTTATATTATCACAGTGTACAGAGACATCCCAGAGCAGCTGAATACTCACATTTTCCTGTACTGCAGGTGGTTTATGCTCACACCATTTTTCCCCTTTCTCCAGTTCTCATTATTATTATTATTATTGTTATTATTATTATTATTATTATTATTATTATTATTATTATTATTATTATTATTATTATTATTATTATTATTACTACTACTACTATTTAACACTTAGGGAAGAGTACGATTTAGAAAATAAAAATAAAATAAAAGATAGTATTTTACAATGTTCAACATTATTTTGATATGTCTTTCTTCTTCAAGTTATGTTTAAATATTGTCTACAAGGAGGGGGAAATTAGTAGTTTGCATTCGTAACTATCCTAATGCATTTTAAGGGTCGTAAAATTGGTAAATACTGAATATCTTCCCATTTTTAAGATATTCATGGACATTAGTGTCGTATATAATAAAATGTTCCGCAAACTCCGTTGATGTCGAATTGTTGTGTCTGACATCATACATGTGGTCATTGAATGTTTTATTTAATTTTTACATTGTGCAGCCCACACAAATCATGTCAGGTTTGGTATATTTGGGTGGCGTATATTAAATGGGAATCAATGCAATTGCTACCCTCGGAGGATTGCTACCTTCGTGATGTTTCTCTTTGAATTTGTGATAGAATGGGTTTGCACAACGAACAGAGTTTTCCCTTTCAACAGCTTTTTTAGGGAGTCCAACGATCCGAAACTACAATGTTGTTTTGATTGTGGACGCTTGCATTTGTTAAAATTTGATGTTTTGTTATTTCTTTTGAAAGAAAGGAGTTAGTAAAAATCTCTTTAAAACGCGGATACTTTTACGGAATTTGTTCATAGCTGTTGTTTAGTATTTTCGAAATTCCAGCAAAGCTTTGATCTCAGTTGATGACTAATGATATTCGGTTAAGAATTTGATGTTTTTCGCATTTTGATCTGGGGTAGAATTATGGCAATCCCCATTACCTATTCTATTAGCAATTCGTCTCAATCGCGACTCTTGATAGCCACGCTAAACATAATGCAGAATGAACTCATTGGCATGCTTCCAATAAACTTTTATCTCCGTGCAAATTTACTTTATGTTCAAAAGTTGACATTCTGGGTTTGATTGTGTGATAAGGATGATCAGAACGGCGGTGAAGAAAAATATGTGATGAGGTACGGCTTGGAAAATATCTTAGTCATATGATGACTCCAAGAGATCTTTACTGTAGTATCCAAAAATGCAAGACTAGATTTTGAGAAAGTGGATCTAAATTATCGAAAATTGATTGAAAAACAAAAGCATCACAAAACTGTAGACATTTTAGAAAACTGAAACTTTCCTGTGTACTTTGCCATAGGAAGTAAACAGTATCCATAAAACGCAGCCAAAGTATTTGTTTATGACCACGCTGTGATCTGAAGCTTCAAGTAGTTTTTCATCGAAGGTGTTCATGAAATTATTTGTAAAGTTAACGGCCATGGGGATCCAGATTGCACATCCTTTGGTTTGGTGCTAAAACTTTTCTGCAGCCTTTTATCGTGTTTCTTTCCAAGACGGATCACCTAAGTCCACAAAAAAGGGTTGAGGGAATAGTTTTGTTTTTGCGTTTCTCAAATAGTTTGCTGCATGCCGCAATCCCTTCATGGCGAACAATGTTAAGATAAAGAGACGAGACATCCATGTTGACTAAAAAGTAACCTTAAAACTCTATTTTTATCATATATACATATATATATATATATATATATATATATATATATATATATATATATATATATATATATATATATATATATATATATATATATATAGCATAATGAGAGGCCACGTATACTTTCTTGATATGTATATAATATCTGGATAAAATAAATGAAACAAAATTGGGTATTTATTTCTGTGTTTTTGTATATATATACAAATATATACAAAAACACAGAAATAAATACTTTCATAAAAAAACACCCAATTTTGTTTCATTTATTTTATCCAGATATTATATATATATATATATATATATATATATATATATATATATATATATATACGAGGGGTGGCTGAAAAGCTCATAAGATGACCCATATACTCTCATGGAATGTGGCTAAATGAGGTTTATTTTTGAACAGAATTCTTACGGTCCACACAATTCAACCAGTGTTTCAGTGTCTGCATTTTAAGAGGAGTTCTGATCATTTATTTAGTAGTTTGTTTTGGTCAGGGGACGTAATAACAGCCATTTTTCCTCCAAGCAGGGTTTACAGCTTTTGGATTGATTATTGTAGGCTGATGCTTCTTTCCTTATTTTTCATTAGATTTTTGGTATGATTTGTTTTTTAAAACCAAATTTATCCCGGATATAAGTCGAAGACTCTTTTTCTATGGGAAAGAAGGAACCCTCTAAGCATTCAGAGATTTTTACCGTGCAATATTCATATCCAATACAAATCGGTCGTAGTAGAGGAAATTTATCAAATTTCTTGTGTATTTTTGAAGGCCGTAAATCTTTGGTATTCTTTGCTCTGAATGTAATAATTTAGAACCTGTTTCATTGTTGAAAGTTTTCCTTTCATTTCAGAAATTATCTTGTCCTTTTTTTTCTGTAATAAAGGTTCCTTAATAAACATGATGGTAGTTACGTATGCAAAGTACTAACTTCCCAAGTCTGGAAAGGAACACAATTACAGGAGAGTTCCATAGGATTTATACTAAACTACTTGATTAATTCCTCTTAGTAAACGTTGTTCCCTATTTAGGTTTGGATTGCCGATTCCTTCTAAAGTCTTCTCTTTCTCGTTCACTCCCTTTGCGTCTTAGTGGCATTATTGCCTTGCTTGGGGTGAATTGAGTTTTAAAAAAACTGATCAACTAACGGAAATTTCCAAGATGAGTACGATCACCATCATATTACACATGCTTCAATTCCATACCATCCACGCTGGCTCCGTTTCATTCGTTTTGATGGTATGATTACCAGTGCAAGACAATTCTTTGCAGATATTTTATATTTTTATACTTGTAAACAATTTTTAAGCAAAACTTGGAAAAATATAGCAAAGGCGCTGTTTGGCTTTAAGAGAAAAGAGATAAAATAAAAGAATGAACGCAAGAACGAAAAAAAAGAAGAGATAACAGTCTCAATGTATTCAATATCTGCTTCAGGGTAATGGAAAACCATTACCAATTTTTACTCTTTTTGTTTGTATCCTATTACTTCTTCAAATAATGACCTACATTCAATTTTATGATCGTTATTTTAATAGTTTGCCTAAATTGTTAAGTTCAAATATTCAATGAGGCAATAAGGTAATTTCCATAAATATTTTACAGTCGTAGAACACCCATTGAACCTATTCAATCATCATCTTAAGAATTATAATGCATCAGGAGATTTAAATAGTTAGTATTATTACTATCATTATCATTATTCTCATTTCTGTTGTATACACGTTTCCTTCCGGGTCCCAACCAGAGACCTAAGGTCAGAAATAGTTTTATGAGATTTTCCACTGATCACTGTTGTAAAAAAACAAAATCAAACTAAGATCGCACACATTTTACATAGTTAAATCTCTTTGTAATGTGTGAGCTGTGCTTGTGATCATATTTTTTTTTATTTCTTTGATTCCTGGTAGGAATCTTTTCAATGATTCTGTTGGAACCTTTTCCAGTCAGTACAATGGCTCCAACTTCAACAGGATTTGTTGGTGTCTTCATGAGCCACATTTTTCAGATTTCGATTCAAGGTCTTTGTATTTTGATAATCTTTTTGAAGATCTTCGAAGATACACTGTAGTCTGCAATAACATGGCACATTTTGTCTTTGCGGTCTCTAATCGTGAGGATAATTTTTGTATTTCTTTAAGGCATGGGCTACCAGGAATTCCTCCAATAAGTCTATTGGAGTCTTTTCCAATCAATCCGATGGCAAACCAACTACAATTAGAATTATTAATATCTTTTTGTGCCATTATTATTATTATTTTATTTCCTTTGATTTCTGGCGTTTACACATGTTAAGGGGTCTCCCCTTTTCACAAAAATGGACTCGCCCAAGGTATACATATATTGCTACCTGTGAATACCCGACCAGTGAAGGAGTCGAGACGGAACGACAGAAGAGTAGTAGAGTTCAGTAGTAGTAGAGTAAGTCACACACAGAGACGGCGGCAAGCGTCACAGTTAGCGAGCACGTAGACTCAGTAAGGAATCATACCGCGATACTTCAATACCAAGACTGTATATATATTATTGCTACTAACCCGCATTCCTGGATCTACTAACCCGTATTACCAGTTTGTATTATTACGTTAATACATTTGTTTTACTTCTCCATTCCTGGCGTTTGTTATTCATTGATATCGGATTTCATCTCGGAAACCACAACACATTTCTTTCCGGGTCCCGCCCAGGGACCTAAGGTTAGAAATGGCATCATGACACTTTCTACTGACAAAAAAAAGAAAAAAAAATGTACATAGATAAACCCCTTCGTAAAGTGTGGGCTGTACTTGTCAGAACAATTTTTGTATCTCTTTGAGGCATGGGCTTCCAGGAATCCCTTCAATTAGTCTACTAGAATATTTTCCAACCAATCCTAGGGCTCCAACTACAACAGGCATTATTGATGTTCCCATATGCCACATTATTGAGATTTCTATTTCAAGATCCTTGTATTTTGACAGCTTTTTAAATATCTTCAAAGATACATTGCCGTCTGCAGGGACTGCCATATCATTAAGGAGGCACTTTTTTGTTTGTGGTCTTTAATAACAATGTCTGGACGGTTGGTTTTTATTTTTCTGTCAGTGTGTATTGGGTGAGTCCCATAGAATTGTAACAGGTCCTATCTACGTAACCGGGTTTGGGTGGTGTTCGTACCAGTTTTATTATTATTATTATTATTAGTTAGAGTTTCCTCTGATAAAATTATTCTCCTTATCTAATGTCTTAGTTTTGTCACAGACTGAATCACTTACGTTAATAAATAGTTCTAGGACACTATCAACTTAAATTTACCGACTAATTCTAAGATGAATTGAGTCTGTTCGTGCTTATCGATCTTTCTGGAAAGTAAAGAAATAATCATTCAGCTCAAAGCCGACCATGTAAATTGATGTCAACGAATTGTATCCAATGTGTGAATGTATTGATTAAATTTCGGTCTGGTATTATTCTTTGATATAAGACATGGCATAATAATTTACTCTCTGCTTGAGTGTACCACATCCGAATTTGCCGAGTAGGCGAGATTATATTTAACTGTCAGAAGGTTCCATTCAGCGTTAATCATTTTTTCTTCTTGTAACGAAATATCCAATAGGAACAGAGTGTCGATGCACAGGTTTCAAAGCTTTAGTAGCTATCGCAAGTTTCAACGAAGTTAAGAACTCATTAACACAAAATTTTATTCTAAACAGAATAGACAATTCCCAATGGCGGACTGCGTCTCAAATTATTAGAGTCAGGTGACAAAGGTGGAGTCACTCACAACAACTCACTGCTGTCATTTAGTCTTCATAACGAATAAATTTTATTTTTTAAATACACATAAAAAAAGGGCACAATTAAATTTCTTTTAAATACGTATTTCTTAGTAATTACAGTGTACATGTAATATATATATTACTGGCAATAGATAGCAAATTTAAATAAAAAATGACATTTCATTTTAATAGATATATATTTTTTTAAAATTTTAAGTAATTGGTTGATATTCTAAAATAGTTTGCTGCACACTATACACATTAACAGATAGATCAAAAGCACAATAGAGCATTGTATGCAGTTTATTATATTAAAAGCAATCGGCTCACCTCGACGTGGTGAAATCGTTAGCAAGCTTATCTCGCTAGAACAATTACGTAGTGAGTTCGATCCTCACTGGGTCCCCTTACATTTGGCCTTGTGCCACATCTAAGTTACGCGTGGAAAATCACGATATTAAAATAAATCGTTTGCGTTCACTAGATGTTTGTAAAATCTGTCGAAAAATTCTTCACCCAATTCATTTACAATTTATTTTCAATAGATAGCAACCTTGTATGATTCTCTTCGGACAGCGACTTTCTTAACCTTTCTGATCTTTAACATTGAAAATGTCCCATTGGACTTTAGTAACTGATAGGGTGCAGACGAGTTTACAAATTTCTTATTCCTTTTTATTATTAAAACAATCGTCTGTGTTTGGTTCTTTATTTCGTTTTTATTTAATATAAGGCAAGTTGACCCTACACTAAGGGCCAACTTACCATCGAACAAGCTTACGCGTTGCCCAGTCCGTCAAAGTAAATATTTTTGTCTGTGTGTAGCTGAAAACAAAACTGGCGAAGTTATTTCTAAATTCATTTATTGCTAGTAATTTTGCTGTATTTTTTAAAAGTTAAAAGAGCTTCGTTTGAAAAATATACCATTCATTCCCTCTCTTTGTTACACGCGTTTCTTCGTCTCTGATAGCAACATTCAAAGGGGAAATAGTTGGAATAGCTAAAATATGATATGTTCTAAGTTTCAAATTATGTTTCTTTGTTACAGCCATACGTATAAAACGGCACATCATAGCGGGATATAGGTTGACACAATACGTTATAATTATGTAACTTGAATAATTAAACAGTTTCCAGCCTAATTCCCAGCATAGGACTAACAGCGTGAGATTGCTTTCTTTCCGATATTAATCATCTGGGTTTTATTGATGTGATGGATAAAATTAAATATTAAACTACGCAAAAATGAAAATAATACTGACATCTCATTTTAATAGATATATTTACCAAAATTATACAAAAATATCTTGAAATACTAAACAGTAAATTAATTCAATAAAATCGCTATTGGCTTGAACCACGACCTCCAAACGACATCAGAATCTTCTGAAACTTTTCTGGGCGGTCTCCTTGTTTAAGTTGGTGAATGCTACCATAATCTTTGCCTTTTGTTGATTTTTGATGTTACAAGGAGTTTTGTTGATCTCTCGCTCAACTGCGCCCTACACATAATAATGAAAGGGGCTGCATTTAGGTGGCCAGATGTAAGAGGTGACGTGGTCGCAGAAATTGTCTGACTGCTATGACTTGCTTGTGTGGCATGGTGCAAAGTCTTGTTGCCCGACATAAGGTCTTCAAGTAGCCACCTTCTTGACCCAAGGCAGAAAATACCTCTGTTGAGTCCGAAGCCCTGTGGGAAGATGAATGGAGGCATAAGGCGCCATCACTAGTAATTACTCCAAACACCTTCGTAATCACCATCAGACTCATCCAACTCTTTTCGAATCCTCTGCACTGTCCACAGATTGACACCCAAACACTCTGAAATGTTCGTATTGGAGCTTCCGATCGCCAAGCATTACATCATGCCGTTTCCAAAGTTCTGGTGAAGTGAACTGCGTCATTGTGCTCTTTTTGTCGGAGACGCTGTCCAATTGACCCTGCTATACTGTGCATTCAACAAAATCCAAAACAAACAAGGCGCATGCGCAAAATTGAAAATATAAAATGGCGACAATTCACCCATCGTATCCTGTATTTGTTTGATTGTCTTTGTTACAAAATCTAGTCTTTTATGCATCAGTAATCTTCTTTTTTTTTCATTTTTCTCCTCATCTTGATTTTTAAGACCAGCAGCACATTGAGTTTACCTTTATTTCTATATAAAAATATGTCTTTTAGAAAATTTTGTGATGTGGGGTCTGGCAAGACACAACACTTAACACACAGTCAGTCTTGATAGTAGAATTCAGTACTCAGCTAGACAAATCGGTGCAATACTATTATATTCTACCTACAAGACTACTTATCATGAATAGATCAGTCCATTCAAGATAACAAGGAGGGTAACTGGCTCTTACCAAAACATATCCTCTTTTGAGACTTATTTTCTATGAAATTTATACTTTATTCTTTTTGTGGTAAGATCTAACAATTTTGTAGGCTGTCTCTTCTTTTTACTGGGAGTGTATGGTTTCCGGAGCCATCTGAGGCATAGGTACATCCGGAGCCATCTGAGGCATAGGTACATCCGGAGCTATCTGAGGCATAGGTACATCCGGAGCCATCTGAGGCATAGGTACATCCGGAGACATCTGAGGCATAGGTACATCCGGAGCTATCTGAGACATAGGTACATCCGGAGCCATCTGAGGCATAGGTACATCCGGAGCCATCTGAGGCATAGGTACATCCGGAGCCATCTGAGGCATAGGTACATCCGGAGCCATCTGAGATATAGGTACATCCGGAGCCATCTGAGGCATAGGTACATCCGGAGCCATCTGAGGCATAGGTACATCCGGAGCTATCTGAGACATAGGTACATCCGGAGCCATCTGAGGCATAGGTACATCCGGAGCCATCTGAGGCATAGGTACATCCGGAGCCATCTGAGACATAGGTACATCCGGAGCCATCTGAGGCATAGGTACATCCGGAGCCATCTGAGGCATAGGTACATCCGGAGCTATCTGAGGCATAGGTACATCCGGAGCCATCTGAGACATAGGTACATCCGGAGCCATCTGAGGCATAGGTACATCCGGAGCCATCTGAGGCATAGGTACATCCGGAGCTATCTGAGATATAGGTACATCCGGAGCCATCTGAGACATAGGTACATCCGGAGCCATCTGAGGCATAGGTACATTCGGAGCCATCTGAGGCATAGGTATATCAAAAACGTCATACGGAACCACCATCTACTCCTCCTCTTGCATGCTCCGTTTGTCCGAGTACCTTTTTCTTATTTTATTCTACGCAATCTTCCCAGCATTCCTTTCCATTTTTTTCAAGTTAGAAAGTATACTTTGTACGCCGGGTATGAAGTATTTCTGGGTATCGGATTTTTTCTTGTTTCCAATCTTCTGATTTTGTTTGGTATCCTTTCAAGTATCCGGAAAGCAAGCTGATGAAAACCAGTTTACTTTTGACAATTTTCAATGCAAAAGACAGATGACTGACAAGGATATATCCACAAAATCTCAGAAGAAAACTTGGAAGAAATCTAATGTTGTTCGCGTGGTGAAGTCGCCGTGATATTATTTATTTAGAAATCTTAAAAACACAGTGAAACACTAAATGTACACTTATACGTCCATCAGCTGCAACATGGCAATAAAACTTTTGTCTAAATGCACCCTGTGCTTTTCAGTGTTCTCCTCCATGACAACACGTACAGCAAGAATAACAAAGGAAACCATTCGTTTGGTTGGCTTAACCCCAATCTATAATATTCACCTGACCTCGTATCAACCCACTATTACCATGACAGAATTTTAATGAAAAGGTATTACAAAACATCCTGATACATATCAATAGACTAATGCTAAAATGGTGATGACATATAGTTAAATAAATATTTACATTATTCGGACTATTGTCCTCATCTTTGTCACCATATTTATCACAACGTTTTGGCCGTTGTACGCTCCGGCCATCTTCATGTGGTTGGAATGTCGAACTGAACCCTTTATTTCGCTCACTGGAGTAGACTGTTCTAGTTCCACGTGCCCTGTTTAATGGATATCAGTTATCAGATATCTCCTGTTAATTCCCCTCTCCAAGTTCTCCACTGCCTTAACCGAGTATTGAACTCACACTCTTTGGGTCCTGCCGCTGGATCTAACCAACGTTTTTATCCACTGCGCAATGTGTATGTACGTATATATATGCGTGTGTGTGTGTGTGTGTGTGTGTTTGTGTGTACTGATTCCATGTAACTTGGGAAGTATATGTGTGTACGTATGTGTGTATGTAGGTATGTGTATGTACAGATTCCTTGTGCTGGGATTGTATGTGTGTGTGTGTGTGTGTGTGTGTGTGTGTGTGTGTGTGTGTGTGTGTGTGTGTGTGTGTGTGTGTGTGTGTGTTTATGTATGTGTGTATATGTACAAATGTGTTTACTAATTCATCGTAGTGAGACAGTGTATGTATTGACGGGGAATATACACACGCATATATACACACATGAGACAGAAACACACGTAAATGGAAATAGATCTAAGAACACACAGGGGTCATTAAAACATTAAAAGATAAGATACCGACAACTAATTCATCATTTCTCAAACCAACCTGAATTGCTTTATGACCCTTCGCGCAGAACTCTTCACTGCCAATTCAAGAAAGACATGCGGATTATTAACACAAAAATAGAGAATGCCTCATCTCGAGAATATTTAACATTGAAAAACATAAAGAAAAAAAATTAATTATTTTTAATAATATGTGGAAATCTCCACCCTTTGCCTGAAGACTTATTTTCCATAATTTTACTACACGTGTTTGTGGTCTCTCGATAATAATATTTTTTTTTTAAATATCCACATTACAACCAAAAATGTTTGCGGTACCGCTCTTCTTTTTAATATACACACTTTTCTCTCGTTGGAACCACTATAACCTCTTCCTTATATATATATATATATATATATATATATATATATATATATATATATATATATATATAAGCTTGGTTAAAAACGACTGACAAGGAACATCGGTTAATTAAGTATTTTATTTAATTTTTCTTGTATGCTTTTTTTCTTTTTTGGATATTGCGGTAGTTTTGAGATTTTTGTTAGAATATTCTAATAATTATTCCGAAGAGTGAAATTTTTTAGCCTTTCTACCTTGAGAAGATCTCTGATATTTAGATGGAGTTTTATTACTTTTTCAGCTTCCAGTTGGGATACTGGCTGTTGCAGAATTTCGAAATCAGTTTTCTTTGTGAAGAAGTCAAATTTAGGCTGGAGATGGCAATTTGGTCGCTAGATTCAGGAATTCCTTCTGGTCATCTTTTAATTTATGACTGGATAGATTTATATATTTATCATAGAATATTTTCATAGTATAAGTTATATATCTTCTTAAGGGAGAAAATCCTGGGTATGATGATAAACTACCTTCGGCAGCAAGTCCTCTGATTGGGAGATTGGAGGTTTTGAGGAGCAGGTCAAGGTGGACCTTGAAACAACAGCAATTAAGCTCTCGATCATATGACTTGCTGCCGGATGTTGTGTCTCGTCATACCCAAGACGATGCCGCAATGAATAGATTATATATGACCTCAAAGCGTCCAATTAAGAAACACAGAAAACAAAGGAAAGAGTACTGTACTTTTATGAAATATCAATCCTCATATATGGCACTGAATCTTGGGCAATCTCCTCACTAATGAAGAAGAGACTTGAAGCAACAGAAATGTAGTTCTACAGAAGGATGTTGAGAATAAAAAGGATCGAACATATGAGTAATGACGAAATTTTAGAGAAAATATAAACAAAACGGACACTTAAACTTAGCATCAGAAAGTTACAGTTGAAATCTCTAAGGGACATAATGAGGAAAGAATGCTTGGAAAATCTGATACTAACTAATAAAGTCATGAGAGACGATGGAAAACAACGCATAAGCTATCTAGCGAGCTTGTGTTAATGGATAGTGAATGAAGGTTTAGAAGAAATAAAAAACACAATATTTATTAAGAGGTACAAAGGACAGGAAATTGTGGAGAGCCATGGTCGTCTACGTACTGAGGGAATTTAGCGCATAGAAGAAGAATGAGCTTGAGTAAAAGGATGGCGGAACATGGTTTAGAAGAGATAGGAAAAAGACAAAATTTATTAAAAGCTACAAAGGAGAGGAAGTTATGGAGAGCCATAATCGCCAACGTCATGACGTGACATGACACATAAAGAAGAAGAAATATCCGGGAATATTCTGATTTGAATTAGCTTTTTCTTTTTTGTTTTCGAAAAGAGTCAAAAGATATAAGCCAATCCATAGTTTTCTTGAATGATATAGAATCATGAATATTTAACTTTTCGTAAAAAAAAAAATGTTTGAAATCAACGTTTTTAGTTTAGTGCTCAAAATCTTTTTTTATTATTGTGATTCTAATGGCAATGCTGCATTGCAGATATATGTGCCTATTTACTTTGACTGGTCGCAGTGTCTTTTAGATGATTATTGATCGAGACTGTACTTCAGTTGCTGTCCTAAAATAAAAAAAAATGGTACCATATCAAAATACTTGACCAACTGACCGACAAGAGGTTCTATAAATAAATGTTATCTTTTTGTTAACTTCCTTAAACCTTGTTCGGCAATCCATTTACTCAAGCTGATTCTTCTTCTATGAGCCGTGTCTCTTTGGTATGCTGGAGATTATGGCTCTCCACAATTTCCTGTCAATTGTAGCTCTTAAGAAATTTTGTCTTTTTGTTATCTCTCGTAAACCTTGTTCTACCATCGATTTACACAAGCTCACTCTTCTGAGTAATGTGTCCCTTCAGGATGTTATGAATCATGGCTCTCTCCAATTTTTCGTCCTTTGTAGCTCTTAAGAAATTCTATTTTATTTTTTTTCTTTTCTCTCCTAAACCTTGTTTTGCCATCGATTTACACAAGCCCATTCTTCTGCTAAGTAATGTGTCCCTTCATATGTTAAGAATCATGGCTCTCCACAATTTCTCGTCCTTTGTAGCTCTTAATAAATTTTGTCTTTTTGTTATCTCTCCTAAACCATATTCTGCCATCGACTTACACAAGCTCATTCTTCTTCTGAGTAATGTGTCCCTTCAGGATGTAAAAATCATGGCTCTCCCCAATTTCTCGTCCTTTGTAGATCTTAATAATTTTTTCTTATCTCTCCTAAAATTTGTTCCTCCATCCATTTACTCAAGATCGTTCATCTTCTATGAACCATGTCCCTTCAAGATGTTGACAATAATGGCTCTCCACAATTTCTCCACTTTTGTCACTCTCCATTCTTTATCTTCTATGTGTCATGTCCGTTCAGGGTGCTGGCAATCCTGGCTCTCCACAATTTCCTGTACTTTTGTAACACCTAATAAATTTTTTATCACTCCTAAACCTTATTCTGCCATTCATTTAGCCAAGGTCGCTATATAGGTTGCCCCTCGTTTTCCTCTCTCCTCCATGCGTTCAATCGGCCTTGTGAGTATTAGATTTTCCAAGTCCTTCTTCCTCATTATGTCCACTCGAAATTTCAACTGTTACTTTCTGATGTTAAGTATAAGTGTCCTTTTTAGTTCCGTTTTATCTAAAACTTCCTCGTTGCTCATATTTTCAGTCCATGCTATCCTCAGTATCCTACTGTAGAAACACATATTTGTTGATTCAATTCTTTTCTTCATCAGTGCGTGGATTGTCCCACATCCACCGCCATATATAGAGGATTAATATTACATAATGGTTCAGTATTCTTTTCTATGTTTCTAACATTTTTTTTCTCTTTCTTAATACTTCTTTTCGCTTTTGGAATGAATCTTTTGTTATCCCAATGCGCCCAATGTGTATCAAAATTTCCAAGCCCTCTTTCCTCATCATCTGCGCATAGATATTTCAACTTTCTCTTCCTGGTGTTAACTATACGTGTTCTTTTATGTCATTTGAGGATATGGGAGATCATGGGGCACTAGAATTTTATGTCTTTTTTTCTACTCTAAATAGCATTCCAGTCTTTACATTTCTATTTGTTCTTTACCTGCCAGACATCTACATTAACTCTTCAGGTAGCTTACTCGCAGTTTCTCCTGC
Source organism: Acanthosepion esculentum (assembly GCA_964036315.1). Classification (NCBI taxonomy): domain Eukaryota; kingdom Metazoa; phylum Mollusca; class Cephalopoda; order Sepiida; family Sepiidae; genus Acanthosepion; species Acanthosepion esculentum. The sequence goes on along the minus strand of OZ038508.1, from coordinate 80,175,259 downwards.
TTTGCATGCCTTCATTATATTTTTTAACCATTTCATCACAAGCAAGGTAATAAAGCCACTAAAAAGCAAGGGGATTAGTGAGTGTGAAACAATATGAGGAAAAGAAAACATGATTAAAGAAAGAGAACAATAAAAGAACAGGAAATAAAACAGACGATAACGATTGACATTGCATTTAAATATTTGGAAATCAAGCAGTTAGAAGAGAGTTCCAAAAGCGAAAAGTGCAAGAGAAGAAACTGTTAACATAGAATTAGTGGTTAAATCCTGCAATTTCAACTGTAAAATGATGTAACCTTACCGCCAATCTAGTACTGCCCTTTAATTAAAGTCTGGGTGCCAAATAGAAAATTTTATCAGGACAATTACCATGAAAATATTTATAGAAAAGTTACAGGAGAGCTACGTTCCGGCGATAGGAAATGATTGAAGCCGGCATGGCAGTTCAGGACCAGTAATATTGCAAAAACTTCTTTGTATTTTATCAAGAATCTCTAAATACATAGCAGATGCAACAGATCAGATGAAACAGAAATAGTCAAATGCTCGACATATAAATGTGTAAGATAGATTCTGACGAGAAAAATCGATTCACACGACACAGTTAACTAACTATCCTAGCAGCAGACCTAACAAGTGATTCAATACAATCATTCCACTTCATGTCAACCGAAAATGTTTGCCCAAGAATGACTCACTCGCCTGGAGGTTAGCATCAGCCATGCAGATGGAGGGCAGGAAGCGTTCTCTTAGATGATTGAGAGCAGTTTCGTTTTAGGGGAGTTAAAATGAACAAGCCACTTTTTATCTTAGATCAGTTTATCCAATGAATGCTAAATTTTCCACATACTTTTTCTTCGTTAGATTTAACAGAAATTTCAACTCTTTATATTAAGTGCTTTTGTAGCTCAGGTTTCAAAGGCAAGAACATGAAAGCGTCATTCCCTGTTGAGCGAGAAGTGCAACGATCTAGAAGCAGGTACGACCACAGAAGCAGGTACGTCCACAGAAGCAGGTACGTCCAGTAGTGTCCATAAACTCCAGTTGAGGGCATTAACTCCAGAGAGAACCTATTGATAGAATCGCATTATCTCGCGTTAAAACTCCAGTTGGGGGTATCAAGAATTTCGCAGGGTATAATCTTTCCCTAATATGAGATGTCAACTTTTTTTCTTCTTTTAAAATCAAGAAAGAACTGTCGCAAAATGCATTAGTATTCTCTCGTCAGGAAGCTGATTAAGAATACATGGCGATGGGGAAAAAAAGTTTTTTTCTCTTCCTTGAAGAACAAGAACAGATCTTCCCGACCTTAAATTGATTGACTGTCTATTTGCATTTGGTGCATATGCCAAGCTCAATACTGCTACTTCAAAAGTATGGAAGGGTCGATTGGACAAATTTATTAAACTTACTAAAATTTGATGAAAATTGTTCCCCGCTAACCGAAGAAAGGTAGTCAGTGGACTGCGACTGAGAATCATGTTTTATTTCGTATTTTATTTAAAATTTACTCTTTGGTCTGCCCATAGTATTCTTATTATTTATCAGTTATTGCTTCAAGTCTCTTCTTTCTCTGTGAGTACAATGTTCAACATCCAATGCAACATCAAAGATTCGATATTACATAAAAATTCAGCATTTTTGTCTTTGCTTCTAATGCTATTTTCCTATCGCTTAAAACTTCGCTAAGTTTATGAATAAAATCTTTCCCTATTCCACTGTTCTTGTGGCGTTCCGTGGCACATATTCTATTGCTTGTTACGACACTCTCCAAATAGGTCAATTTTTATACCTGTTTGACATTGTCGTCCCTAATGCCTAGCACACATTTAGAGCTGTCTCTTTTGCTTACAACGATTTATTCTGTCATCTTACACTTAATAGATAGTCGACTCGCTGTGTAGGTTAAATAAATCTCGTGAGAAAACGCCTCACTGTCGCACTCCTCTTTTTTTTTTTCTTTTTTTTTAAGCTTATCACCCCAAGCAAGGCTGGAGGCCACTAGCACGCAAGGGGTTACAGACGGTTTGGAGGAAGAGCAGATAGGAGTGGTAAAGGAGAGGATGTGGAGAAAGATAGTGGATCGATCAAGGCAAGGGGGTTACAGAAGATTTGGAGCGAGGGCAGATAGAAACAAAAGGTGAAAGGATGTGGAGAAGAGAAGTGGATAGATCAAGGCAACTGGAGATATCGATTGACGTTACACTTAAATAGTTGGAGATTGTATTTGTCAGGGAAACAGGAATAAGGAAGGGAGTTCCACAGGCGAGATGTGCGAGGCATGAAGCTATTGGAGTAGAAGATACGTCTACATCTAACAGTTTCAACGGTGAAGGGGTGGGAACGGGATGCCAGCCTGGTAGGACGTTTAAATTCATGAGGCCTAGGAACCAGCGAAAGCAGCTCCTCGGAGCAATTACCGTGAAAGTATTTGTAAAAAAGACAGAGCGAGGCAACGTCGCGTTATTTTGTGTGTATTCACTGGACAAGTTCTCCATCCACATGTAGGTCGTATATTCCAAGGGAAGACTACGGATTACTCAAACATCTTTGCAAGTGAAATTTCTAGTATCAAATTAAACATTTTATTTTTTGACTCATCTTACACTTAATAGATAGTCGACTCGCTGTGTAGGTTAAATAAATCTAGTGAGAAAACGCCTCACTGTCGCACTCCTCTTTCTATTTTGTGTGTATTCACTGGACAAGTTCTCCATCCACATGTAGGTCGTATATTCCAAGGGAAGACTACGGATTACTCAAACTTCTTTGCAAGTGAAATTTCTAGTATCAAATTAAATATTTTATTTTTTGACTATCAAAAAGAAAATATTATTGAGTTTTTCCTCATACGAAAAATACCCCATAGACTTTCACTCTTAAGGAAAAAAAATGCCGATTACAAGAACTATCAGAACAAGTAATTTAAAAATGTTACAGTACAGACAGTTTTGTTAGTCTTTTCGTCTTTCTTTCTTTTTAGCTATCTGATTTAGTCTTTGCATTTCTTCTTCTTCGTCCGCCATCAGTACAGTATAGTCTGTGTATGTTGTTAAGATTTTCGCCAATTATAAATCCTGGTAGTTCTTTCTTGTAATGTTTCTGTGTTCAACATAGACAAGAATTAGGAGGGATGTAATTAGGGAGGGTATCGAAGGAACAGAAGACTAAGTAGAAGAAACAAAGAAGACGACATTTATTAAATACTTATACATAGACCCTAAAAATCAAATCCTACTCAAATCCTACTCTAATGTGACTACTTGCCACATTTGTAAGTAGGAGTCCATTGTCACAAGTGTAGGGAGGAGTAGGAAGTACACTGAGTGCTACGCTACAACATTTTTTCAGTTCTCTTCAATATGACACTAAGATTGAGATAGCAACATAATACCAGGTGTTTCGTGTTTTAAGGCCAAAGGATAAAGTCTTGAAGTCGTGTTTTCTAAGGGGTATCCATTTGGCCGAAAGGAAACAAAAGATTAAATAAAAAACAGATTTTGGAATCAAGTGAAAACAAACCAGGATATTAAGATCTTCAAGTCTATATAAACAGTCTCAGTTGGAATTGAAGTAGTCAGTTTTAGTCATTTCCAGTACGTCAAGTGCTAGACGGTCGAACTCTCTGCCTCTGAGCAGAGATGAATCCGAACGAGGCTCCGCCGAAGGGCAGAGACTCGTTCGGGGAGGTTGACCAACCCGATCTCGTTTATACGGGTTCTACGGGCATTTTTGGCCGAGCCTACGAGCTCGGAAAACCCACGTTAAACACGGCCTTGTGCCACATGCAACCCTCGTGGGGGGAGCTAAATACCGCCAGTTTTAGTCATTTGGCGACGGACTGCCAAGAAGTAGCAGGGGTAGGGGAAATTTCAACAATGAGATTTTATAAGTAACTATTGGATGTTACAACTCGGACTGGAATGAAATAAAATAGGGAGAATCTAGGGGGAATTGTTAATTCGAGAGGGAATTGTTCATGGCAGAATTTTTTTTCCAAATCTCACCTACCGACCCACCTAGACCGGAGCGTGAATAAAACACCTAATAATATAGAAAACAGGTTTACTAGTTCTCATTTTTTTGCTGCCACGTGAAGTTCTTTTTCACTGTGAGCTTGCAACGGGCTTTTCCTAGCTTCTTTTTTTTTTTCTTTTTTTTTTTGTATACCGACAATAAAAAAGAAGAGAGATACAATGTGAAGTAGTCAGTGGCCGGTCAGTGTCAAGCTGAGTGAGGACACCATTGTACGTTGACATAAGATGGCTTCGCTATGTAGGCCAAATATATCCGGTGAAAAAAAAATCATTCTTGTCACAGCTGTCTTTCTATTTTGGGATAATGAAGTAAAATATGATATTTTACATTCCGAGTCTGTCTTTATTACAGTCTCGTTGGTGTGTCCTATGTTGTCAACATGACGCTTGTCAATAATAAATCAGGATAGTTCTTTGGGTTTACGGATTGTTTTTGGTATGAAAAAAAAACAGCATCATTTTGTAATTCACTTTCTGTTTTTCTATATATCAGTAAAATATATTTTATTCATTCTAAGTCAGCCATCAACACAATGCCATCTGCGATTCCGATATTGCTAACTTTAAGCTTGCTAATAATACATCCTGATAATTCTTGCAGTACTTTTATGACTGCCTCGCTATGATATATTTAATCCGGTGAGAAAAAAATACGCATTCATGCCGCACGTCTCTTTTGATTTTATGTATTCACTGAAATCATTATCCATCTGGATGCAGGCTGATTGTTCCCATCAAATGTTAACGATAAAATTATCTAATTAATAACGTAATTATCGAATTAAAATTATCTAAATCAATTAATTATCTATTAATAATAAAAGGATAAAATTATTTAATCAATAATAAAGTAGTAACATTTAATAAAATTTCTTTCTTTAATATGAAATCGTTTATTCATTTTAATATCACTTATATATCAGAAGAGAGAACAGACGGAAGTTAACAGTGTACGCAATAGCAATCACCGAGAACTATTAGGTCATCCCCTAAGTTCTGTCCGAATTTTAACTTTTTGTTAAAATGAACGAAATTTAAAGAGTATTTTACAATGTCTAATGGAGCTGAACATTATTTTTATGTTTAAATGCATTTAAACTGATCAAATTTTATTTCAGAGAACAATAAAATCAAATGTTATTTGATTAAAACCCTGCTAACATGGAAGTACCCAAGAATCATTTGAGGCACATAATGCTTTATGAGTTCAAGAAAGGAAACTCAGCAGCCGAAGCGGCTAGAAACATTCATTCAGTTTATGGAGAGGAATGTGTGAATGAAAGAACTTGCAGAAGATGGTTTGCAAAATTCAGAGGTGGAGATGAAGATCGAACCGGACGTCCAGTTGAGTTTGATGAAAAGCTTCTTGAAGCAGCCCTTGAAGAAAATCCTGCTTTATCAGTTGAGGAATTGGCAGTGGTTCTCAGTTCAAACCATACAACTGTTCATCGTCATCTTCAACAACTTGGAAAAGTTCCTAAACTTGAAAAATGGGTGCCTCATGAATTGTCTGAAAACAACCTCAAATCCCGAGTTGACATCTGCTCTTCTCTCCATTCTCGCCAACTTGTTTCACCTTTTTTGGATAGACTTGTAACCGGCGACGATCTTTTATCGAAATGTTAAGCGTCGTAGACAGTGACTTGGTAAAGAGGAAGGACCCCAGCCACAGCCGAGAAGGGAACTTCATCGGCAAAAGGTCTTCTTTCAATCTGGTGGGATTGCCAAGGAATAATCCACTTTGAATTCTTACCACCTAATGCAACAATTAATGCTCAAATATACTGTCAGCACTTAGAGCGTTTGAACCAAGCTTCGAGGAGTAAAAGACCTATTCTAGTGAATCGAAAACGGGTGATGTTTCATCAGGACAATGCGCGGCCACACACAACAAGAATCACGTCACAAAAGATCGAAGAACTTGGTTGGGAGAAAATTCCTCATCCACCTTATTCTCCCGACCTTGCTCCTTCAGACTCCCATTTGTTTCGTAGCTTACAGAATCATTTGGAAGAAACAGCCTTTGTAACACAGGAAGAGGTTAAAACTGACATTTGTGAGTTCTTCGAATCAAAGCCAAAAGAATTTTACAGTAATGGAATTAGTAATCTTGTTAATAGATGGAAGGAATCATAGATAATCAGGGAAAATACATTGTTGATTGAATCTGTAATTAAATGTAACATTTGGACACTTGTTTTCTTTATTCAAAATTCGGACAGAATTTATGGGATGACCTGATATTTTATAGATCTTCAAGTGTTTAAAATTTATCCTGTCATAAAATATTTTTGTATGTTGATTATTACTGTATTTTCCGACTTAAAGTCTCTTCTTCATCTTTGAGAAGATTGTCCAGCATTCGCTGCCATACAGGTGGACAGATATCGCGTAATACTTCAGTAACTCTTTTATTTGTTTCCAACGAAACCTTCTTGTCTCGTAATACTCTGCATAGCTTTTGGAATGCGTTTCTGGCCCTCCTAATACGTCTTTATGAATATCAAACAGAAGATTTCATGGTTTCATTTTTTTTATGTAACCTTAATTATCAGGTTTACTAATGTGTATTATTGATAATTTTTTCAGTTAATTTGAAGTTTGCCGATAAATTGAAAAAAATTGGTACATCTATTTTAAAATGTTTGACTCAAAAACACTTTTTTCTCATAAAAATCGTTTATTTCAAATGGCTGACATAAATTATTTGCCCTACCTGAAAATTGATGGGTTTCTACGACCTTTATTTTGCGATCAGCCAAGATCGTAAATTGATCTTTTTTCCAGAAATGACCAATTTCATTACAGCACAAATGGTAGCTAACTATGAAAAACTAAGGTCATTTTCGGAATCAGTGTCATCGATTTAGCTAAAAACAGCGTTTTGTTTCTTGGCACCAAAAATCGTCATGACCAGTGTAATAAATCCTGGTAAAACTTCCATTTCTTTTAAGATCGCTTTGTTGTAAAGAAAAGAAAATCCGGCGAGAAGATTCATCCTTGTCTTTTGTATAGTTAATTTTCTATCTGTATGAGGGCTGTTTGTTCCTAGTATAAAAGGCACGCTTTAGAAATTTTTTTGAGATGTACTTTTAACTGTCCTGGATAATTGTCCCTTAAATACGTTTTGGTTTCGTGTTTTTTTGTTTAACGGCATATTAACGGCATATCAACACTCTTATGTCCTTTGAATATATCCTTACTGTATTTATAGTAAGATAAAAGACCAATTTTATTTCGAGGTTTAAAGGTCGAGCTGGTACAATACATTAATCACTCTCTGATACATCAGGTTACACAGTACATCCACGAGGGAAAATTTAGGCTCGTTGGGCAATGTTTTGCGCTAAGCCCGGCAAAACACAATGCAGAATCCTTTGAAATGGCGAAGACTGCTTAGAGAATAACACACACACACACACACACACACACACAAACACACACACACACACACACATATATACATATATATATATATATATATATATATATATATATATATATATATATATTTACGATTGCATTGGAATAAATTATGACCATAAAATATTAGTGTTTAAGCCTGTTTATTATATATATATATATATATATATATATATATATATATATATATATGTGTGTGTGTGTGTGTGTGTGTGTGTGTGTGTGTGTGTGTGTGTGTGTGTGTGTAATTTGGCAGCAACTTTTCTTTTAAACATGTTGTGTTGAATTTCAATGACAACATAGATCTTACGGACAATATTTATTTCAATATAATTTTCAAATAAAAAGTCTCATTAGAAAATATGAGAAAATTCAAAAGAGAATATGCAGGACTATGTTGTCTTTGACATTCAACACAACATGTTTAAAATATATATATATATATATATATATATATATATATATATATATATATATATATATATATATATATATATATATATATATAATGCGAATGTCAGTGTGTCAATGTGTCACACTTTTTCAACTTTACTCCACGAGGCCATATCTCATTTTGGAATCAGGCCGACTCCGTAAGGAAATTAAAAACATTCCCGACCGGATCCAGACCCGCAATCCTGAAATTTTGAATTCCCAAATTTTCATTACTGCGATTGTTTTTGACGATTTTTTACATGATTTTTTTACGAGGAATTTATTTGTACGATAACAATTTTTATATCTTGGGAATAAATTTCGGAATAATCGAAATTAATTGCAAAATTCAGTGAAAGTGACTCATGAAATAAAAATAATTGTTTGTATAGAAAGTAAGGATCTACGTACATCAGATTCTCTTTAAATTAAGTGCCGGTAAAAGGACTATCGTTGAACTTTTAAAAGATAATCTTAACTAATAATGCAATATTTAAATGCAGCGATCAATTTTGAGTTCTGTAAATTATTATTGTCTATCCCATCTAATCCTCCCTACCTATAGCGATGAAGGCCCATATATATATATATATATATATATATATATATATATATATATATATATATATATGTGTGTGTGTGTGTGTGTGTGTGTGTGTGTGTGTGTGTGTGTGTGTGTAATTTTCTTTTAAACATGTTGTGTTGAATGTTAAAGACAACATAGTTTCTACATATTCTCTTTTGAATTTTCTCATATTTTCTAATGAGACTTTTTATTTGAAAATTATATCGAAATAAATCGTACGATAACCGAGTACTTTCGAACATCATTGTTCATCTTCAGGGTCAAAATTTTTTAACAATGTCTTATATATATGTAGAGTCAAATTTTTTTAAAAACATTTGCAAATTGTCTTGTAGCGGAATCATGTTGCTACATTATATTTTTACAAACTAAATAAACGTTACAAAATCATTTTAATTTCAAAAGACGCGATGATGTTATCACGTGCATGGCGAAGATTTTTAATCATGTGAAGGCGTGAAAAATATTTATATATATATATAAACTAGCTTAAAAGTCGCCTGCGGAGTGCTCTTGATTGGGCCTTCATCACAAAGTAGATGTGGTAGGCAGCAAAAAATTCTCGAAATGTCAAAGGTACTCTATATATTGTAAATTACTCTTATGTCTTTCCCAACTCACTCTCAGTGTTTATGTATTTACATATATTTACATTTTTCATTTCATTATTTTAATTATTTGTATTATTAAAGTGTTATGGATCCTTACCTATAACTACAGAATGAACTCTTCCTAACACTACGTATACTACGCCTCTCAAGAGAGAGAGAGAGAGAGAGAGACGAATCGAGTCGAGCCGATAGTAGTTCACTCCAAACCAGACTGACAGTCATACTAACACCTTCCACATCTTGTATTATTATTTCGTGTAATATATCTTCGTTATTTCTACTCTTGTGTTCGTGTTGTTCTTCCTTGGTCCTAACCTGACCGTAACATAATGGCTTACAGATACATCACGCTGAAAAACCGGTTCTCTTTCGATGATCGAGACACAACGCCGAGCCTGGTCCGTATGTAAGTGGGTGACCGCTTGGATATACCAGGTGATGTATGTTTCTGATTCCGCAATGCCAGTCCACTAGAAGGAATGTTCCTCGCTCAAATATACAGGATTCATTATTTCCAAGCCACCTTTAATCATCCATCGAAGAAAAGATGGTTAAAATATTTCTGAAATAGAGTTCAGGTTCAACAAAAGAACAGGAATGAAGAAGATATAACATAACGATTTGGCATTCCATTTAATTTTTTAAAGATCGACATTGACTGGGAAGCAAGAATCCGGAAAAGCGTTCCAGAAGCGAGAAATGCTATAGAAGAAACTGTAAGGATAGAACTTGCGGTTAAATTCTAGAGATTTCAACTGTAAAATGATGAGACCTTCCTGCCAATCTAGCAGTAGCGTTTAAATTGATAAAATCTAGATACCACATAGGAAAGTTCATCTGAAATATTACTATGAAAATATTTATAGGAAAAGCATGAAAAAGCTATTTAACATCGTTGGAAAAGGAAATGAAGCCGATATGCCATGTCAGGACCGATAACATTGCTGATTCGTTTTTTTTTTTGTCAAGGATCTCTATATATATACCAGAAAAGGTTAGTTTGCAGATCGTTACACTAGACAGAACACCCCCCTCTACTCGTCCTGTTTCATTTAGAGTCCGTCATATATGGGCGATAGATGTGATCTGAGGTGGATTGATAGCAAAGTGTTGTCTTAGTGAACGTACGGGTCGTTTGTCTCTGAATCGATTAGTCTAAGGAACGAAGAACGTGTCAGAAGGCCGGCTTTGGTTGGCTCGGATTTCATCAATATAAATTCCATGGAAATAAGGAAGCCGGTTACTTACACCACCAACAACCTTTTAAAACTGCAGCGATGAGCAAGCATATACGCCAGGTTGAATTAATCAATAAAGACTAAATAATGAAAATATAAAGAAAGCGAAGGATGCCAGGAGATAACTAAGTGGAAAAAAAACGACAAATACATCACATATTTGAGAACACATTTTTTTTTAATCAAGGCAATAAAGCCACTAAGACGCAGGGGTTACAGAGTGTGGAAGAAAATAAGAAAAACAACACTATTAAGGAGAGGAATTAAGAAAACAAGATAACGATTGATATTGCATTTCTGTGATGCCATTCGAGGCGAAATTGTGATGAGTTTTGTGACGACGTTCTCCGACCGTCCGTCGTTCACTGCACCTGTGATGACATCCACCCCATGACCCTGGCTAAAAAAAAGCAACATTTCAGTTGCGATTTCGCTGCTGTAAACAAATTGTATTTTACTGTCTCTTTCGTCACTCTATGGCGTGACATCATTAAGCGGATGTCATTTGACCCATGTGACCTATATCCGCAAAAGGGAGAAAAACATCTTCTGTGTCCCTGCAACATATTCAATAAAATGAGGGGGGGGGAGGAATGGAAAGAAAGAAAAAAACAAACTTGGAAAAGATTTTTTAAATGTAAGGAAACAGAGGAAAAAGAGAAAAAAGAAAGAAGAAAAAGTAGAGAAAAGAAGAAAGAAGAAAAAGGGAAAAGAGAGGAAAATAGAGAAAAAAGAAAGAAAAGGAAAAAATAGAGAAAAAAAGAGAAAAAGAGGGAAAAAAGAGAGCAAAAAGACAGAAGAAAAAGAGAAAAAAGTAAGAGGAAAAAGAGAGAAAAAAGAAAGAAGAAAAAGAGAGAAAATAAGGGGAAAATAGAGAAAGAGGAAAATGGAAAAGAGAGAAAAATAAGAAGAAAAAGAGAAAAAAGATGGAAAAAGTAAGGAAAAAAGTAAGAAAAAGAGGGGAAAAATAGAGAAAAAAGAAAGAAAAATAGAAAAAGGAAAATAGGAAAAGAAAGAATAAAAAGAGGGAATAATAAAGAAGAAAAAGAGAATAAAAGAGAAAAAGGGAGAAAAAGAAAGACGAAAAAGAGAAAAAGATGGAAAAATAGAGAAAAAAGAAAGAAGGAAATATGAAAAAGAAGAAAAAATAGAGAAAGAGGAAAAAGAAAAAAGAAGGCAAAAAGAGAAGAGAAGAAAAAGAGAAAAAAGAAGCAAAACAAAGGAAAAAAAGAAAGACGAAAAAGAGCGAATAATAGAGAAAAAAGAAAGAAGAAAAAGAAAATGAGGGGAAAGAGAGAAAGAGGAGAAAAGAAAGCGAAAAATGTTAACGCTTTATTGTTCATCTATCAGTAGATATCAATCGGGAAAACTAAAACAGCGGTGACCATGACTAAAAAAAGAAATGTCGATATTAAATAACCCAACAATGGCTAATATTTAATGTCTGTATTTTTGCGATTAGTTATTTACATTAGGACAAATGTCCTCTTGTTTATTGTTATTCTCACAAGGCGGTCAAGTATGACAGCAGCTGCAAAAGCAGCAAGCAGGTAATAAAAAAATTAGGTTTAAGTTTTCATATTCTCGATTCAGTATTCTCTCGTTTCTCTTTATTGACTTAAAGCGTTGCTTCGTGAATTTGGTAGAATAGCAATTATAAATTAAATCGCTTAAACGGGAAGTACAGGCTTAGACTCAGTGGTAACTGGGTAGGCAATAACTTATCAGTGGTAAAAAGACCAAGATTAGGTCTTTTCAGACGAACCATCCGATCATTCTAACTATCTGCCTATTAGCCTTCTACCGCTTTTTGGCAACGTACTAGAATCTCTAATCAACTCTGAATCGGTTAAACATCACGCCTCGCAGGCTTTTCTTTCAGATAAGCAATATGACTTTCGCTTCTTTAGGTAAATTGCTGGTGTGTTAACGATTATTTCTGACAGTGTCTATCAAGTTTTAGATAAGAATGGTGAAGCTTAGGATGTTACATTGGATATCTCGAAGTCATATGACAGGCTTTGGCACCCTGGTCATCTTTATGTGTTAAAGATTATGGTATATCTGGATTCGGTAAATATACACAAATAGAAAGTGGGGTAAGACAAGGATGTGTCTTCTCACCGGATTCTGAGAGAATTAGAAGCTCTACCAGGAATCATTTTTGGCTGCCACAATCCAAAGATATGCAGATAACACGATGTTGATAGCAGATACGGAAAGTTATGGCATATCTGGACGAATATTTTAACTGATTCAGCCTTTCTTATCAATTCGCGAAATGAAAGTTGTCTTGAATGGCCACTCTTCTAGATCTTTTTGCATTAATGCAGGTGTCTCCCACAGCTCTATCCTTGGACCTACACTGTTTCTAATTTTCATTAACAACCTTCCTGATAGCATCATTTCTCAACTCGGTATCTATGCTGATAACACAAATATTTATTCCTGTCTTAATAGTGACTCATTACGTTTTCCGCTCATATGAAAGGAAAACATGATATTGAATCAACTGCTAAATCTGCTGCTAGGAAAGTTGGTTTACTGTGTCGTGCTAAACAATTTTCCTCGACCGAATCTATCTTACATAGGTCTATCACTCTTCTGACCTTTGAACATTGCTGCTATATATGGTTTCGAGCTCTGGCTATATATTTAGATATATACAAAAGAAGATATACAAAAAGAGATATACAAAATAGAAAGAAGAATCTGCAATGTTATTAGTACTGTCCTGGCATATCCATTTCAGTCATTTTCTCGCCGCCGTAACGTTTTTCCTTTAAATATTGTCATGGTAATTGTTCTGATGAACTTTCCTTTATGCTACTGAAACTTTATGAATTTAAACTCAGTACTAGATTGGCGGCAAGGTGTCTTCGTTTTACAGTTTAAATGGTTAAATGTAACTGTAAGTTACTAATAGTTTCTTCTATCATTCTTCTCACTTGTGGAACTCCCTTTCAGCTTCTTACTTGAACTGTCTCCTGGCTTCTTGTTTGTGGAATTCTCTTTCGACTTCTTGCTTGTTGAACTCTCTTTCAGCTTCTTGCTTTTTGAACTCTCTTCGGCTTCTTGCTTGTTGAACTCTCTTCGGCTTCTTGCTTGTTGAATTCTCTTTCAGTTTCTTGCTTGTTGAACTCTCTTCGGCTTCTTGCTTGTTGAACTCTCTTCCGGCATCTTGCTTGTTGAACTCTCTTCTGGCTTCTTGCTTGTTGAACTCTTCTCTGGCTTCTTGCTTGTTGAACTCTCTTCTGGCTTCTTGCTTGTTGAACTCTTCTCTGGCTTCTTGCTTGTTGAACTCTCTTCTGGCTTCTTGCTTGTTGAACTCTTCTCTGGCATCTTGCTTCTTGAACTCTCTTCTAGCTTCTTGCTTGTTCAACTCTCTTTCGGCTTTTTGCTTTCTAGTTAACTTTGATCTTCAAAAGTTTAATCAATATCAATCATTAAATTCCTGCTCTTTTATTTTTTCCCTTAATAGTTTTTCTCCTATTCTCTCACACTCAGTAACCCTGCTTTTTCGTCTTAGCGGCTTTATTTCCTTACTTCGAGTGAAATGATTAAAAAATGTAAAATGTAAATAAGATATTCTTTGTAATCCCTGGTGTTGGTATCATATGAAGCTGCGGGATCATGTATTTTAAAATATGTGTAATTTGGCAGCAACTTTTCTTTTAAACATGTAGTATTGAATGTTAAAGACAACATAGTCTTGCATATTTTGTTTTGAATTTTCTCATATTCTCTAATGAGACTTTTTATTTGAAAATGATTTCGAAAAAAGTATTGTCCCTACGATGATACCAACACCATGGATTACAAAGAATATCTTATAAAACAACAAATTAATCCGAATATACTCAAAAAAATCCTTTTAATCTGCACTACACAGTTTCCTTTCTATGACCACCTTAATAATATTTATTTACAGGTGGACGGCGTCTCTATGGGATCTGTCCTTGGTCCAACATTTAGCAATTTTTATATGTCACATCTTGAAGATAAAATTTTTGGTATTATTGAAACACCTAGCATATACCTCCGTTATGTTGATGATATCCTTGTTCGAAAGCGCTAGGTCATCGTACCGACAATACTTATTTCGAAATCATTTTCAAATAAAAAGTCTCATTAGAGAATATGAGAAAATTCAAAAGAATATATGCAAGACTATGTTGTCTTTAACATTTAATACTACATGTTTAAAATATATATATATATATATGTATGTGTGTATATATATATATATTGATTTTTGAGTGGATGAACGATTATGCATGGCTTTACGAGTATGCTCGTCTACTAATATCGTTAATCCTTGTTGCAAACGCCATTGTTCAACCTCCAAAGAAATAACCTAGTGTTTATTTTGATTTGATTGTTTTTACTTGTTTTTACGGCTTATCAACATTATCAGCTTATTTAAAACCAGAAAATATATTTAGATTGTAAGAACTTTCTTTTAGAGATAATTATTTATTCATACAAGTCTTAATAATTAACCCATAGCTGGGGGAGAAGAAGAGGTCTCATACCTTTCCCGATGGTATTTGACTGTAAATGGATATAATGAAACCGATTAAAATTAGAACTCGCTTCTCCGATTTCCAATTCCGAGCTGTTAACCATTACACCACCCACACATCCAAGCTTACAGCATTTGGTATTCCCAAGCCGTAATCCATCTAGGTACTGCCCAGGCTCGACGTTCCTTAACTCTCCGTTCTAGAACTGGTGTTTCAACATAATAAATCCTTAAGAACTATTGTTTATACAGCTGAGCAGTTCTTAGAGCGCGAAAAAATTTGAAAGATCAATACGCTCATACTCTCGGTCACGATGACGTGTTGCTTCGTGCTAGCACTACCATTGTTGATTTCATCTGCTAATTTTCACTTACAAGGTTTGGCTGTACATGTGGTATAGCTATCAGCCACGGTGGTCTCACGATGCGATTTTTGTTATCATGAGGTCACTTCAAATCAGCCATTATGACATTTGATCCCTGGTCACATGACTGGAAAGCTAACGTTCCGCTCCTCGTATTATAACTCCATTTTTCTCCATCTGAAATGTTGCGAAAAACAGTAAATCATCTTTATTATCTTTTCCAGGATAAAGATCATTATTATGATTACTAAAGACATTGACACTCATCAATATGTCTGGGTTACAGAGGTGAGATGTGTATTTTTGGTACTTGTTTCCGAGAAAACAGAAATCGTTTTTGGCTTTTTGTTTTCTTTTTTAATTCAATCATATCTGTGTTACTCGAAAAGAAATTCAGTTTTCCAATTTCTTTCTTTCTATTTTTATGCAATCCAATCGATTCCAACTGATGCAATTCGTTTACTCATGCCATTCAGTTTGATTAGAGTGCGTCCAGTCAATCCGCAGATAAACCACCATGTGAAATTGTCATCGGTGGAGTAATGGATAGCGGCTTGGATTGAGGAATCGGAGAACCGAGTTCGAATTCCAGTCGAATCCATTACATTCACTTACGAGCTAATACCCTTGGGAAAGGTGTGAATCCTCTTCTCCCTCCAGGAGGTAAATAGCAGGACAGACTGGGTTCTATAGCCTTGGATAGCAACTGGTCTAGGAGAAGGACAACTCTGAATTCAAAACCTGCGGAGAGTCGTTTGGGGACCTTGTGGTACATAGTGCACCAGGTCTCTGCATTTGTCCCTTCAAAAAGTGTGGATGGTCCTGCATGAAACCTTCACCACTATAATCAAATCTCATGTGCTGTTGTCTTGCTGTTGGTTTCCTAGGAACTGATCTGCTTGACCTTCATACGTCGAATTCGACGGGAGAGTCGAGTATATATATATATATATATATATATATATATATATATATATATATATATATATATATATATATATATATGCGGTGAACATGCGCATATGCACACTACAAAACTGTACAGATTTCTAGTGGGTATGTGCATGTTCTAATATAACACTGGATAATAAATATTCATGGATCTACTTTTCCATTGAGCATTGATTTAAATTAATGTATGTATACATATATATATATATATATATATATATATATATATATATATATAATGGAATCTCCCGTTTGTTTCAACGTATGAGCATCTAAACACTCAACCAATTGATACACTTATGAAATTTTGTGCGATAATCTTAAGTGGCACTTAAGACCCGCTAGTGATTTACAAAGGAGGCCGCATATGGAGCCAGAGTAAGGATTGTGGGATGAGATCCCCTTAGATTGGCTGAGCTCTGGCTTCTTGAAGCCGATTTAGACTAGAAAAACTAAAACAGATTGATTTCCAATTCTACATACTCCAAGTCTAAGCGCTCGAGTGTGTTATGAGGTATATTGAGAGCTGACAATTTTCTCTTCTGCTTGTCTTTGTATCTTAGCCATGGGCGTCCTACATTCCTGTAGCCCTGATCAAACTGCACTCTACATTTGGAATTGGAAAAAAAAATAAGAAAGAAGCAGAAACCTCCGAAGAAGGAAAAGAAATCGTCCAGTACCTTAAATTTCTGGTACAAAGGGAAAAACAGCGATTAATAAGTTAAAACGAAGAATGCTCAATAAGCTAAGTAAGTAAAAGTAAAGTAAATAAATCCAAGGCACTACCTACCAATGTTTCACCCCATGGGATCATCAGGGTGAACTGGCTAAGGAGGAAATAACGGGAAGCAAATTTATTGATAAAATTACAGCTAAAACCTAAGATTAGCAATTTTATCAATATATTTGCTCCGCGATTTTTCCTCCTTAGCTAGTTCACCCTGATGATCCTATGGGGTGAAACTTAGTTAGGATTATATATATATATATATATATATATATATATATATATATATATATATATATATATATATATATATATATGTCTTTAAATAATTGTCGGACTTTGTCCATTTCATGTGTGACGTCATTTGTTTACATTTGATACGCCATGAGCAGCTATGAATGTACGTGAGAGATTCATGGAAGATTGAAGTTTATAAGCAGTAAATTCGACCTTGCCAACCGAACGATCCTTAGTGGCCGAATCGGTTAAGGCACGTCAGGCTATATGACGGTTCCGTATAGGATACAGGTTCGAATCCTGTCGGCGGACGAATATTTTCTATGAAAATTTCTCGGACATTCAGGCCGGTAAATGTTATTTAATACTGTTTATTATAGACAGAGCATTTACTTAAAATACTTGTATCTATAAAAAGAATGTTAAACATAAAAATGTCTTTAAATAATTGTCTGACTTTGTCCATTTCTTTTTAATGACTCTAAGAACTCGTTTTTATTTTTTGCGTGGAAAATTATTCTTTAAGTTGATCCAATGCTAATTCTGGTGGTTGGCTTCAAACTTTTGAACTGTAGTTTATATCCGTTTCGCCTGGCAATATCACTCAGGGTATTATTACCCTTAATACACTTCTGACGAAGACGGCATAAGATTCCCCGATAGGTCAACATATCCTTATTGTGCTTTTCTATTTTGGCAAAACACGGTCGGCAAATCATCTGCACGCTTTAGAGGCAGTATATATTAAATTACACCGATCGTCTCGAAATAAAGAGAGATTGATCCAGTCTCTTTCTTTACTCGGAGACTTGTGAGTCTATATTTTCCTTTATATACTCACTGGAACTATTTATAGTGTTTTGTTTTATTTTATTTTGACATTTTCCTCCTCTTTTATTTTCTTTCCCTTTTTAATATTAATTTGTATTTTAATCGTAATTCCTCGTTTCGTCCACGTTTATTTATCATTCCGCGATTCTCGTTTATATTTTACTGGTCGCCAAACGATTCTTCTGATGGAGTGTTGGCCAAAAAAGGTTACCTTTGTCTGTTTAAATATACATACATACAAATATATATATATATATATATATATATATATATCTTCTGATGGAGTGTTGGCCAAAAAAGGTTACTTTTGTCTGTTTAAATATACATACATACATATATATATTAAAATCAAAAGAAAATGGTTGAATCCATCAACAAAGATTAATGAAATATTCTCCACACGTGACATTAACTGACGTCATTTTCAGTTAACAATATGAAAATAGCGTTTCCTACATTCCCGTTGCTAAGAACACTCTGTTTTTTGTTTTTATTAATTTTCTTTGTTTGATTAAATTCATTTCGTTTCTTGCTTTGAAAAAGTCCGCATTGGACGAAACGCGTCAGCAGTTACTGTTTTTTTATTTACAAATACATTTAAATTAATTTCGGTTGAGCTCTTTGGTTTGAGATGTGAGTTTGTAAACAGTGACAATTTAAGCTAATATTGCACGACTCTTCGGCAGAATTAAGTCACTGTCAGTCACTGTGTGTTTATCTATATCTAAAAATAAACACGCTAAAGTTCACCTTCATCCCTGACGTGCGCCGACGGCTTACTGGTAGAAGTTGGACTGACGCAAATTCAGTCGGGTTTCGATCCTAGCTAGAGTCAACCGGACGTCTAGCCACACTGATTAGCTGTGAAACAGCGAAACAGTCTGTCTGTGGATGACATATATATATATATATATATATATATATATATATATATATATATATATATATATATATATATATATATGAATAAAAAGAGACAAGAGGAAAAACTATTCTTAGACAAAAGTATTTTCTTTTTATTCACATGGTCTCTTCTATCAGAAAATATTTACACACATACATACATACATACATACATACTCGATTTTCCGACGTATAAGGGTCGAGCAGATCAGTTCCTAAGAACCGAAAGCCCGACACCAGCAAATGAGATTTGATTATAGTGGTGAAGGTTTTGTGCAGAACCATCGACACCCGGAGGAGACAATATGCTTCATGCTAAACGCAATCGTCAGGTCACATGCGTTGTGTTTTTACTCGACTATTTATATATACCAGTCAGAACTCATCTTAAAATCAGACATAATAGCAAATTTTTGCTATGCTACTTAAAAACTGAAAACGAACAAGAATAAACGAAATAAAAAAAAACAAATATAAGTTAAATAAAATAATCCAAACCAATAAATAAACTAAGTCAATTATAAACAAATCAACTAACCAGGAACGCAAGCATAAAAATAAAAAAATAATAATAACAACAAACAATAAAATAATCAGTAATAAATAAAATAAAAGTTAAACAACAATATAAATTGACAAAAACTGCATTTAGTTTTTTTATATAATTTCTCGTGCGATTATTACATCGCACGAGAAATTATATAAAAAACTAAATAAAAGGACCTTGTCAGTCGTTTTTAATGAAATGTGCATGAAAGAAGGAGTGCTGCCTAAATACACAAATATATATATATATATATATATATATATATATATATATATATATATATAATATAGAAAAAACAACTGAAAAGTTGCAAATTAAAAAAAATTGAATGTTTGTTGTGAAAGTATCAATTTTTTTTAAATTTGCAACGTTTCAGTGGTTTTTTCTATATTATATACATATTAAGAAAGTATACGTGGCTTCTCATTATGCTATATATATATATATCCCTGTGTAAATTAATTGAAACAAAACGAATGATTCCGTTATTGTTTACTTTTTTATATTTTTCCAATGAAACATGACCCAGTACTTCGTATGTCCATTCCAGGAAGTCTTTCCTTGCAGATTGACCACAGATTCTCGATTGGCTTTAAATCACAAGAGCTTCCAAGCCAGTCAGTAGTACTTTAATTTGCTCTCTGGTAAAATTTGCCAGTGTGTTCGTGCAGCATTACAATTTTCGGGCGCTTCCTTGGTATAACATCTACCGCAGACAATGGCTGTAGGACAACTAATCGACAGTCGAGACAATTGTGTCTGGGCGTGATAAAATTCTTACGAACTCACGGATGACGCAATATTTTTCAAGGCAAAACAAATTTCATCATACACCCCGAAAATAGATACATATTACTGCGTAACGCTGCAAATGATCTAATCTGAGGAAAAAATTGAAATAGTTTCATTGGCTCTTCTAGATTTCGTACTCGAAACGTAAAAAAGTTTATTTTTTTACATATTTTTTTATCCGACATTATTTCTTATTAATATAAACATTATTTCTCTTGAGTACACGTGTTTGAGTTGTTATTCCTATTTTACTTTTCAATTTAGAACTGTTACTAATAATTTCACTGTTTAAAAAATGTTATAGCAACTCAAACAGATGCACTAAGATACTTTTAATTGGAAAGTAAGAAGAGAGTTCCACAAGCGATAAGTGCGTGAGAAGAAACTGTCAACATAGAACTTTCGGTGACATCTAGCAATTTCAATAATAGAATAAATGAGACCTAACTGCCAATCTAGTACTTCACTTTAATTCATAAATTCAAGATGCGAAAGAGAAAAGCTCATTGGAACAAATATCATGAATTTATAGAAAAAAGACAGGCGGAAGCTACGTTATGCGCTGGGTATATGGGTGAATTAGAGATTTTAGATTTTATCTAGAATTTTTTAAATATATACCAAAACCATGAGACTAGATTTGATAGCAATATTTAATGCATGGACGAATTAAAATGTGTAAGATGGATTATGGAGAGAGAAATTGTTTAGCACGACACAGTGAACCAAATTTCCTAGCAGCTGACCTAGCAAGTGATTCACTATAATCTTTCCACTTTAGGTCAGTGAAAAACGTTAGCCCAACATGTCGTAAGTGACTGCTGCCCTGGAAATTAGTATCAGCCATCCCGATTAAAGGTAAAAGAAGGGGCTCTCCATTAACAAAATGAACATAAAAAACTGTCCATCATTTCCCACGTATTGCAGTAGTTTAAATTTTTGAAGAACAAAGTCGACTGCAAAGCAAGAAGACGGAAGAGTCTCCCACATGCGAGAAGTGCAAAAGAAAAAAATTACATAGAACTTACGGTTACATCAAGCCATTTCAACTGCAAAATGATGAGACCTATCTGCCAATCGAGTAATACGCTTAAATTCATAAAAAAAGGATAGCTCAACATAGTAATTATCATCAAAGTATTTATAGAAACGAGACATGGAAATTACGTTACGATGGCGAGAAAGTCATTTTAATCTCTATGAGGGACTATAACAGATTCACGATATTAGAGTCAAATAAAATCATTTGTAGAATGTATACGTATAGAGTGAAGAGTCGTGCAAGTCAGCTGTGGTTTCAAAGGTGTCATATCCAACAATCCTCACGCTGGAAGACGGACGTCACTGAATAAAGAAACTTGAATTGAATAAACGCCAAACCACCAGAGATATAACGAAAAATCTTAATGTGTCATCGTCAAATGCCTATGAACATCTCAAGCGATTTTGGAGAACTTGCAAAGACCGAACTTAAGTTCCTCAAGAACTTTCGTTTGAGAACCAAAATTCCCACCATATTCTGCAATCTTTTAATCAATACTGACAAACTTCTATTTTTCCAATGCATTGTTACATTGATTGATTTTTTTACGGTTTATCGACCTTTTGTAGGTTACTTAAAACCGAAACGTATTTCTGAATTGCAAGAATATTTTTTTTTATTTTTACGAGTTATTATTGTATAAACAATCTTTTAGAGATAATGATTTTCAAATACAAGTCTTAATATTTTATCCGTAGCTGTGGAGAGACGATGTAGATTCACGTCTTTTCCCAAGATTCTTTGCGCATAGGTGAATGTAACGAACCCCACTGGAATTCGAACTCGGATCTCCGATTCCTCATTGTGAGCCGTTATTCACTAGATTACCCGTACATCCAAGCTTACAAGCCATGGAATTCCCAACTGGTCACTCACCCCCAGAGTTGACAGAGCTTAACCGGTGTTTCAACGTAATATGTCCGGAAGTCTACTTTGTTACAGGTGATGAGAAATGGATTTTGATTATCAGCAGTAGATTTTTAAAAAAGACAGTACTTATCAAAAATAAGGAACCACTGCCAACTCCCCAAAAAATGACTTCTTCCAGAAAAGTTCTGGCTTTGTTCCTGGTGGAATATGAAAGCAGGCGTCCATTACGATCCATTGTAATCTGGAAGGACCATTACTCTCAGACGTTTATTGATCAGTTAAACTAAATCGAGTGCCCTGCTTTGGTAAACAAAAATGATGTTATTTTCAAACATGGCAGTGTAAGAGGACGCAATGCAAAACAAACCCAAGGAAAAAATTTCTTTACGATTAGCATTTATTCCTCGTCGCCAATTTAGAACTTTGTTATTTGTTTGGATCGCTAGAACATTTCACAAGTAAGAGAATATTCAGAAACAAAGAAATTGCAAACAGTCTTTGAAATTTGATTTTAGAAGGCAAAAAACACGGATTTCTTTAAATATGGAAACTAAAGATTTCTCTTCTTGTTGGCTTGCCGTCTTCGAAAATGAATTCTAAACTGAACTCTTTTTTTTTAATCTAGGGTATTCAGAGTTCTCTGTAGGTTAACCAAATCAATATACACCTGATGAAGGCCAGACGGGACAACCGCAGAAACGTTGTGATGACAACAACAAAGACGTTCTTTATCTTTTTCCGAATATAAATAGTGTAAATAAGGATAATTCATCATCTCAGAAATTCAGAGAGAAAAAAATTTATTTTCCAGGATAACAATGCAAACTGCAAAACAAACCCCAAGAAAAATAAGAAGATTGGAAGGGTCGGTTCGTTCGGATCCTTCAGAACAGATATTGTTTGTTTCGATCGCTAGAACATTTCATAAGAAAACTTCCTTCTATTAATCATATGAGAGGCCCCTTTCTACCTGCTTTGGTAAAAATGATGTTATTTTCCAGCATGACAATGCGAGTACACACACTGCAAAACAACCCCAGTCCCCCACCTACCAACTAAGTTCTTTACGAGTTGAAATTCTTCCTCGTCGTTACTCATTCTTCGCCAGATTAAAAACTTACAGATTTTCATGATTTTCGATCGCTAGAACATTTCACAAGTGGCAGAACATTCATAAAAGAAGAAGTTGTAAACAGGCTCTGAAAGTCTTTTGGGAAAAAAGGACCGGAGACCTTTTAAATTTGATTTCCCGTTGGGCTCCAATCATTGAAAAGAAAGTGATTACATTATTGATAATATCTAAATAAATCTTCGCTATGGTACCTAGACGTTCTGTATTTAAGCGAAGTACTAGGCCGGCGTCAAGATCTCATCAATTTACCGCTGAACTGAGTAGATGTAGCCGCAAGTTCTATGCTAATAGTTTTTTTCTCACACTTCTCGCTTGTGGAACTCTATTCCGGCTTCATGCATTACAGACAACTTTAATCTGCACAAACTTAAATCCAATGTCAATCGCTATCTACAGTCCTCCTGATTACTCTTTCCTCTTCCCGCTCATTATTAATGCTTCTGCTCTTAATCCTTCCACATCCTGTGACCCCCTTGTGTCTTAGTGACTTTATTGCCTTGCATGAGGTAATACCAATTAAAAAAATAACTAACATTTCTTGCTGAATTTTTAGAATGAGGAGCTATCATTATTTACACTATTTATATTCGGACTCTTGTCTTCATCTTTATTGTTGTTATTATCATAACGTTTCGGTTGTTGTGCTATCCGGCCTTCATCAGGTTTATATCGATCCGGAAAAACTCCAGGGAATTCCGAACTGAAGACTTTACTTAATCTACAGGAGGAGACTGGCCCTGTTCCACTGTCCATGTCTTGTGGTATCCTGTCTAGTAGTTATTTTTAGTACTGTTCAGTTATACCACAGAGTTCAAGTCCACACTGCCAGCCTGAGGAGAATAGCCTAAGGGATTAGAGCATTGATTCGTGGAGTTGTTAACTTAGAAATTGTGCGTTCAATCGATGAATGAATCTTGTTATCAGGAGGAGAATTGTTGGGCACTCTTCCTTCTACTATGACATCACCTCCTACCACTTTAGAGCCTCGTTCTAAAGCAGAGATCGCGGCCGATTTTGAATAGGCGTTACAGACGTATTTTGTGAGTGACATTGTAAGCAAGAGTTTCTTTTTGTAATTACGGCAACCAGAAAACACCAAGACGTGAATAATTTTTATTCTAATATGCGTAGGATGTAGGATGTGAAAATTATAAGGATATGGACGATAGATAAGGATTGACCCTAGGCCAGCCGTTCCCAACCGATTTGGGGCCATGCCCCACTTTTGTATTTATTGCCCGCCCCTGGAATCTTTAAGTATTACATATTCAAAATTTTACTGCAATTCAAGCGAAGGACACATGTACGTACATACACACAAGATATTTTTTATGCATGCATACCATATATGTATCGTATGAATTAACACTTTCACTCAGACTCACTGGAAAACAATTCACTATTAATAACCTTCTCGAATTTCCCCGTTATTCTGTTGGTATAGTAAGCTGAAGGGTGCACATCCTACTCATGGCCCAGCAAAATATTACCACACCACACGTTGGGAATCGTTACTTTAAACAATAAGAACTGTCGCTCTTAGCGAAATGTGTTTCAAGTCAAAAACATTTAAACTTTTTCTTTTAAACAATAAGTAACGATCGCTCTTAGGCTCAAGATGATTATTATTCAGCTATAGATTAAATACTAAGGCAAACTGGGTTCTGTCAAGGGCAGTCAGTCTAGACAGAAAACTATAAATTAAAATTCCCGCTGCATTGTGGATATTTTCAGATGAAATGAGTAAACATTTCACAATCCGGACTGGAGACCCGAAGGTGAATGGATGACGTACTGCGTCACCTTAAGCCAACTGAACACCAGTACCAGACTAGAAAACAATTCGCCTGTTAATAACTCATTGTCGAATTGTCTCCTTATTCTGTTGGTATAGTAAGCCAAAGAGTGCACAGCCTACGCATACCCCACCAAAATATTACCACGCCCCACGTTGGGAAATCATTGCTTTAAACAAAAAGAACTGTCACTCTTAGCGAAATGTGTTTCAGGGCAAAAATATAATATATTTAGACTTTTTCTTTTAAACAATAAGTAACGATCGCTCTTAAGCACAAGATTAATTCGTCCCACGTTGCGAATTTTTGCCCTAAGCTGAAATAGTTTAAGATTTAGTGTTCGGGGTATTCACACGAGTGTTTGTCCCACAAAATAGCAGTTCTCACAAATAGATTATGAAGGGAATGAGACTGATTCGACCTTGTGGATGTAACATGGCTGTAATGGTCTGAAATGGTGGAACGAAAGAATGGATCTTATGAGAAAATTTCTCTTGTAAATAGCGGTAGAATGGTGATAAGCTGTCAACGTTGAGAAAGGGATTGTAAGATCGGATTGATTTATTTTTACGGCTTATCAACCTTTGCAGGTTATTTAAAACCAGAATATATTTTTTTAGATTGTAATAATTTGCGGGGGGGGTACTAATAACATATTGATACACGCCCTAAACCTATAGCTGGGGAGGGAGAAGAGGTGGATTCATAGCTTTCCCGAAATTATTTGCGCGAACCCGCTTTAATATCGAGTCATTGCACCACCTGCACATCCAAGCTTACATCAACTAGTATTCACAAGCGGTCACCTACTAGGTACTGACCAAACCCGAAGTTTTTTTCCATCTCTCTCCACCTCTCTCTCCCCATCTCTCTCCACCTCTCTCTCTCTCTATTTCCGCTTCTCTCTTACTCTCCACCTCCCTTTCTACCCCCCTCTCTCTCTGTCCATCTATCTCTCTCCAGCTCTTTCTTTCTCCAGCTTTCTCTCCCCACCTCTCTCGCCTTTTCTTTCCACTTCTCCCTTACTCCCCACCTCTCTCTTCCTCTCTCTTTTCATCTCTCTCTTTCTTACTCTCCACCTCTCTCTCTTTTTCATCTATCTTCATCTCTCTCTCCCCGCCTCTCTCTCATTTTCTTTCCACTTTTCCCTAACTCCCCACCTCTCTCTCTTTTCATCTCTCTCTCCACCCCCTCTCTCTCTCTCTCTCTCTCTCTCTCTCTCGCTCTCTCTGCACGAGGACTGGATTATGAATCTGCTTTAAAAACAACACAGTTCCTCGTGACTGGAAACATTCTCCTCTCTCCAACAAAATCCGTCCTAGAACTGTTTTTATAAGACCAACGATTAATCTCGAAAAATATTAAATGAAATTTAAATGATTAAAAATGGAAAGTCTTTTTAAGCAAACAAGAATTGTATGAAGAGAATCTCAGTCCTGGTCACATTGTCCTCATTGCAAAAATCGATAGCTTTGGAGGATGTCATCATTGAATAACGCCAACAAATTTACATAATTGTCATTTGTAAAGTTAATTACGTAAGAAAAATCCAAATTTATTAAAATCTCCATATTGTCTTTCAATGGTTTAAATTCTGCTTTTTATATATATTGATTCTTTTCGCAAATGTTCTGCTTAACATGGGCCACAATGAACGGGGCTTGCTTGATAAAATCTTTTCGGTAATTTAGAATCTAACAGATCTTACGATTGAACCTCCATGGTGCCGTATCTGGACACTCTGCAAAATGCTTTGCCATAATATTTCGAAAAGAGCAGGTCAAAATGTTATTAGTCAAATAGCTTTTGAATTCCTTTGTCAAGTAACTACAACAAGTTTCTGGTTTTAGTCATATTTGTGTGAATTACAATTACGTGACTGTAAACTAATGACTGACTACATTATTTACATTATTCGGACTGTTATCTAACCAACGTCTCTATTCAACTGGGCCATGTGTCCTCAAGACCCAGTGGATAAAGACATTTATTAGATCCAGTAACTAGACGCAAAGAGTTGGGAGTTCAATACCAGGCCACAGCAGTGGTGAACCAAAAACTTGGGGAGTTGAGTTAAAGAGAAATAACTGAGACATCCGGAAGAGGCATGGCATTTGGAACTAGAACAATCTACCCCGGTGGACGAAATACAGGTTGGGCTTCCAATCACGTGAAGAAAGCCGGAGCGTACAACGGCTGAAATGTTGTGAATATGGCAATGAGAATGAGAATAACAGTCCGAATAATGTAAATAATGCAAGTAATCATAATACCGCATCTCAGGGATATAAAGGCCGAAACGTTGTGAATATGGCAATGAAGATGAGGACAACAGTCTGAATAAAGTAAATAATGCAAGTAATCATAATACCTCATCTCAGAGATATAGAGGCCAAAACGTTGTGAATATGGTAATGAAAATGAGAATAACAGTCCGAATAATGTAAATAATGCAAGTAATCATAATACCGCATCACAGGATATTCAGGCCGAAACGTTGTGAATATGGCAATGAAGATGAGGATAACAGTCCGAATAAAGTAGACAATGAAAGTAAACATAATACCGCATCTCAGTGATATAGAGGCCGAAACGTTGTGAATATGGCAATGAAGATGAGGATAACAGCCCGAATAATGTAAATAATGCAAGTAATCATAATGCTTCATCTCAGAGATATAGACAGATAATGACTGACTAGTATTTCTGGTATGCAAAGATCCCAGTAAATATGCCAGTAACTTTCTTGTCATGTGAAAAATTATTTGAAATTGGAAAAACAATTGAAGAAGAGTCAAAATGATCGTAAATTGTTTTAAGACATTATACTGGAAATAAATTCGAACCTTTGTATATTTTAATTTTTGAAAATTAATATTTCATCCATTTTTTCCATTTTATTTATCCTATTAAAAAAGCACAAAGAATAATCAAGTCAATGGCAAACAAGCAAATTAAGAACAAAGTGATATATTTTAAATGAGGTTTTCGTAAATTCCATAGTACCCCACGGTGACAATGTCCGGTACCAATAAGAGATACTTAAGAAATTAAGATATTTCACTTTTTCTTAAAACTGTTCTTTAAAAAGTAAACATTGGCTTCTTCTTCTTAAATTAGAGCTTGCATGATTTTTTAAAAATCTAGACCCAACCGAATTTTGTCTAATTCTTTTCAAAGTTGTTTTTATGATTCCAATGTTTATTATATTCTGATATCACTTTTACTTACGACGAGTAAAAATAATACATTGTTTTTGATAATGTTTTTCTGCTTATTGCTATTCTCAAAACTCTCCTGGTTGGAAATGTCTCATTTTCTTGGAAAACTCCCACGCATCATCATCGCGTGTTCGTCAGTGTGGACGGTCGTGTGTGGGTGTGTCTTACCAGAAACAGCCCACCTCAAAAGAAAACCGCAATCATAGCCTGTAGCGGATGAATGTTACTGGAGCAAAGTCATTTAGTTCAGCGTCAACTTAATTATAATGAAAGAAATCTGAGGAAGGCGGTTAAAAAATATTTCAAAATGTTGGACCTTTTAACAAATTAATTTTAATTAATTTTATTCCGATATATTAGAGAGTTATTAACATAAATATTTTAAAAATAAATCATTCACAGAGTTTGATATCATCGTGCTAAGTATCAAACTCCTCCAGGGATGCTCTTTCTTTATAATTTTTCTCCCCGGAATCGATCCTTCAAATCTACAAATCAACCATTCGCCCTTGCATGGAATATTGCTGCTATATAGGGTCTGGAGCCCCTTCTGTTTGTCCCGGAATTCTTGATAAGATCCAGAGACGTATATGCAATGTAATTGGCCCTGATCTGGCATCTCGTCTGCAGTTGCTCTCTCACAGACGTGCCGTCGCCTGTCTCTGTCTTTTTTACAAATACTTTCACGGTAATTGCACCGATGAGCTGCTTTCGCTGGTTCCCAGACTTCACGAATTCAAGAGTCCTACGAGGCTGGCATCCAGCTCTCACCCTTTCACTGTTGAAACTGTTAAATATAGCTGTCTCTTCTACTCCAATAGCTTCATATCTCACACCTCTCGCCTGTGGAACTGTCTTCCCTTTTCCTTCTTCCACGATAGCTATAATCTCCAACTATTCAAATGTAATGCCAATCGACATCTCCAGTTGCCTTGATCACTATCCTTCTCCTCATCCTTTCCTCTATCACTCCTATCTGCTCTCGCTCCAAATCCTCTGTAACCCCTTGTATGCTAGTGGCTTCCCGCCTTACTTGGGTTGAAATGCTTAAAAAAAATGTGGCAAATCAGAATTTAAAAAATGTTTTGCTGCTATATCTGGGCAGGAGTTACCCAATCCTCACTTTCCAGCCTTGGAAGAGTTCGAAATCGTTTAGGCGGCCTTGTGGGCGATGAATTATTTTCTATCCTGCAACCCTTTTCCCTCAGATGAAACACCACTAGCCTCTGACTTACTCTTTCGCTATTTCCATGGCAAATGTTCTGACGAACTATATTTCTTAGTTCCACCAGTTCAGACCTTTACAGCACGCGCCTGCTATGCCATATATACAGGTTTTATTCATCGCCGTTCGCTTCGTATTCCACTGATAAGAAGGTTCACTCACATAGCTTCTTCCACAGGACTGTTACTTTGGGGAATACGTCCCGAATGGATGTCTGTCTGTTCAGCTACAGTTAACGTTTTCAAGTATAGTTTCAACAATTATCTTTCCTACATATCCTCATAACCTGCACTTTTTACTTCCTCTCTTTACCTC